>CAMOHE010040180.1:0-21762 GCA_946598075.1 Artocarpus hirsutus | reverse complement strand
CCACTATTCATCTCAGGATTAAGATGCAATACAAATGATTGTCTAAAGTGAATCGATTTACCAAGACAGAATTATTAATCCAAATCAATTCACTTTATGTCCCGATCCAACACATCGTCACCTATGACAACGTGCCAATGTTTCTATTCACGGAGTCCACCTCCGATGGTCAAGACAAACCATCTCCCAATAGGGATATAGACAACATAACAATCTTTACATGAATAAAGTGTCCAACTTTATTCCCTCGATTGCGGATCTTATGATTTAGACCGTCACCTTAAGAATCGTGTCTTCTGCATAATCTGTTCATCATATGCCTAATTATTAAAGGTTTAGACCGACAGTCTCAGACTATTGTTTGCTTATCATACATTCAACAAATATGAACGTAAAGAGGACAAGATTTGGTATATGAATAATAAATGAATTCTTTATTGATAAAAATGTCTTCAAAAACTCATTACATTTTTACTCCTTAGGGCATACATGTCTAACAGAAGGAGTGTAGACTGAGAAAGTGTAGGGCACAAGATAACCAAGATTACGAAGGACTTCCACCTTTGGAACCAAGATAGGGAGCGCCTTCAGGCTCAGTAAATAATGGGAGGAATAGAGGACGAGGACAAGCAGACCTTAGAAACTAAATCTAAGCTTGGCTGGCAAGAAGCCTGAATACTAACAGGTCAGTAAAAAGCCTTCAAGAGCATCTCAGGCTAGTGGAAAGAGTTAATAGATAGGAGGCTAGGCAGGGTTATTAGGCTCTTAATCTCAATAACCCAAATGGACACCCATCACTAATGAGGTGATGGCCGAACCCTTACCACCCAAACTCAAATTGCCAAACATCCCCTTATTTGACATCGAAGGAGATCCCAATGATCATGTCTAGCTCTTTAGTTCTCACAAGCCCCTGACGTAATTAAGTGTCGAGCTTTTGATGCGACACTTAGCGGACCAACAAGGTGGTAGTTTAGCAATTTAAGACCATAGACCATCATGTTTGGTCATAGCTATACATGGCCTTCGTTTCGTAATTCATGGGAAAAAGATTACAAAAAATGCCTCAAGAAAGACTCCAAGAAGTTAAGCAAGGGCCCATCGAGAAGGTCCTTCATCGACCGTTACACTAGAGAGATGGTTTCGATGGAGAATTGCTCAAAAGATGATACCTTGACATAAGTCCTCCGCTATTTACAACAGGGAGCCTTTAAATTTTTCGTGCATAAGAAACCTCTAATGACATGGCCTGAGTTCTTATCACGGGCTTAGAAGTATATTACCAACGAGGAAATAGCTTGGTTATTAGCATATACAGAGGTTCCATGTTACCCTCCAACACAAGCAGCACCAACAGATCAACAACCAGTACAATAGGCACAAAACTAAAATAGAGGGAAGAATAGTGGGAAGAGGAAGAACCAAAACAATAATCGGAATTATCCTATACTAGCATTGGCACTGACCATACCTCTAGCCCCGCCTATAGCATAGGCCCTAAATCAAGGAAATAAAGGCAAAGGTACAAGACATATACCGAGTTAAATACAAATATTGAGGAGATCTATAACTAGGTGCAGAATCGTAGTAATATACAAAGACAACCAATCCTTATAAAGAAAGACCCTACCATGAAGAACTAGAATAAGCATTGCAGTTTCCATGGAGAGGTCAGTCATAACACTACAGAATGTACCGACTTGAAAGATGAGATAAAAGACCTCATCAGGAGAGATTAGTTGGGGGAGTATATCAGAGAAAATCGTTTGGGTAGTGTATAAGCTAACTTGAACAACCTAGCTCCCTAAGGAGGAAACAACAAACAACATGCAGGAATAATTTGCACCATCCATGGAGGACCGTATTTTAGTGGGAATTTAGGCGATCTCAGAAGAACTATGCTTGGGATGCTAAAGGCAGGCTTTTTCATAATTACATAAAGGAAGACAAAAGACCATCGAAGATATCAAGAAAAGCTAGTATGGAAATTACATTCTCTGAGGAATATGCCCGTGAAATTCACTTTCCTTATAATGATGCATTAATAGTGTCAACCATGATGGACAATCATGAAGTTTATAGGGTCTTTATCGACAATAAAAGCATGGTGGACATTCTCTACGTAAATGTGTTGGATCAAATACAGATCCCTAGGACTCAGTTGACACCCTACTTATAGTCGTTGTATGGTTTTATAGGAGATAGCTTTGTTTTAGAAGGTATGTTCACTCTTCCCATTACTATTGGAACTCAACCACAATGTCGAGTTTCATAGTTGTTAAAGGAGGGACCAATTATAATGTTATGATAGCTAGACTAAGCTTATGAGCCTTCAAGCCTGTCTCTTTTATATACCATCAAGTAATAAAGTTTCCAACTGAGAACGAGGTAGGAGAGATGAGGGGTTACCAACACGAGGCACGGACAACATATTAAGACTTAATCTGAGACGACAAATTCCCTGAGCATAGAATAATGACTGTCATCCACGTGCCTCCACCAAATGAGATAGACCTAGATCCAAGAATGGATGATGGAATCATAGCGGCAAAACTAGTGGAAGACCTAGAGGAAGTAATAATGGATGATAATGACATTAGTAAAATTTTAAAAATAGGGACCAAGCTTAGCACTAGGCACCAGGCATATTTGATTATGTTCCTCAAGGGTAATCTTGAGGTCTTTGCTTAGACACATGATGACATCAAGGGTATCTCACCGTAGATTATTTGTCATCAACTTAACATAGACCCTGTATACCCACTGAAGAGACAAAAAAGAGGGCTGATGAGTGGAAAAAAGTATCAAGCCTTACATGAGGAAGTGGATAAGTTAATTAAGAATAAAACCATTAGAGAATCCCGCTACCTGACCTAGGTAGCAAATCAGGTCCTGGTAAGAAAGCCAAATGGAAAATGGCATACTAGTGTAAACTTCATTGACCTCAACAAAGCATGCCCTAAAGGTAGCATTCCTCCACCAAGGATAGATTAGTTAGTAGATGCAACGACGAGCCATGAGTTGATGAGTTTTATGGATGAATACCTTGGATACAATCAGATCTCTATGTATGGCCCCAATGAGGAGCATACAACATTCATCATTGAACAAGGTTTGCACTGTTATATGATGATGCCTTTTGGTCTTAAGAATATAGGAGCCACATATCAGAGGCTGGTGAACATGACGTTTGAAAACCAGATTGAAAGAGACATGGAAGTCGATATGGATGATATGCTGGTAAAAAGTGTTAGAAAAATAGTACGTAGTATAATTTTAAAAATTTTTATATTAGAGTATTTACCAAAACACAAGTTTGGCATACTATTTGTATAAATTAACCAGATCTTACTAACCTTGTTTGCTGAAAAGCTTTGCAATCTATGAAGAGAAGGAACTTTCCATAAGAACTTCAACCAACTAGTCTTCTTTGCTATTCTCTATCCACGATCAGTGTGTGTGTGTAGGCACACTAGTACAGCTCTTCCATCAGGCGACTCTCCTTCCAACCAATTGAGAAAAACCAAAAGTTATAGTTTGTGATTTGTGAACAACAGCTTTCCGGGGAGTTTCAGAGTCTCATTCTAAATTTCTAAACTAATCTAAATAACAATGAGTCTCACACCCCTTTTTATAGAGGTGGGACCTAGGATCAATAATTTCTAAATAATCAAATAAGGCCTTGAAAATTTGAATCAGAATCAATAATTGATAAAATTCGCATGAAAATGCATGATCTATTTATTGTTTGGTCGGCAGGTTGAATTGGTAAATCGGTCTACCAAACTTATGATAAATGATCCCTGTGAATCTTTAATTCTCACCTGAAATTCTTAGGATAGACCTTAGTTTTAATTCAAATAACCCAATAAATATTTCTGATAATTCAACAAGTTTATCTTGAATTAATTTATTCGAAATTAATCCAACCGATAAGCAAACATAAATTATCTGATGCTATAATTCAACAATTTTATCTTGAATTAATTTTTCACAAAATTAATTCAATCGATAAACAAACATGAATTATCTGATCATATCAAATTTTAGCCAATCTGATAATTTGACACAAGTGAATTATTGGAAAAGTACGCCGTATTGTTACAGGATTTTTATGAGCTAGCAAAGAGGCCCTGATAAACCTATATAGTTTAAGCTCGCGATAATTATGAAACCCAATATCCCAGATATACATTTCATAATTATCAACTCCATTGCTACTCCACTAAAAGCTCAAAGCTACACTCTCGAACTATATAGAATTACAAAGCCTGTATAGCTAAGTCTCCATGATATATTAAATGTATTGTAACCCTATAGGATTATCCATAATCCGTTTAAGGATAAATTCTATCTTACCTTTCTGATTATTTTTATTTTACGTTCCATTATCTCACCATCAGAAAACTTACCATCTAAAGACGGTATATCATTCGATTACACCTATGTACCCAAATGGTTGAGCGCTTTAGTTTTCCAATTTTAAGATAATGCATATAAGAGGTTATCATTTACTCCTAAAGAGGAGCTATGGATTCTATATCTATGAATAATAGGTCTACGCTATCAATAGTCATGCCTCTAATGTACCAGCGTGCGTACCAACATTAAAATGCTGATGTCATCCTTTGCTACATCAAAAGACATAAGTCAAGACAACGGGCCCACTATTCATTTTAGGATTAAGATACAATACATATGATTGTCTAAAGTGAATCGATTTGCTGAGATAGAATTATTAATCTAAATCAATTCACTTTATGTTTTGATCCAACAGATCATCACCAATGACAATGTGCCAATGTTTTCATTCACAGGGTCCACCTCCAATGGCGAAGACAAACCATCTTCCATTAGAGATATAGACAACATAATAATATTTGCATGAATAAAGCACCCAACTTTATTCCCTCGATTATGGATTTTATGATTTAGACCGTCACCTTAAGAATCATATCTTTTGCATAATCTGTCCATCATATGCCCGATTCTTAAACGTTTAGACCGACAATCTCAAATTTTTGTTTGCTTAACAAATATTCAACATATATGAACGTAAAAAGGACAGTATTTGGTATATAAATAATAAATAAATTATTCGTTGATAAAAATACCTCAAAAAACATATTACATTTACTCCTTAGAGCATACATGTTTAACAAAAAGTCAAAATGTGTATAGACATACTACCGACCTTAGAGAGGCATTTAAGATTCTTAGGAAGTATAACATGAAGCTCAATCCTCAAAAGTGCGCCTTTGGAGTAGCTTTAGGAAAATTTCTTAGTTTTGTGTTGAATTAGCGTAGTATAGAAGCAAATCATGAGAAGATCGAAGCTCTCATTGAGACTCGCCTTGTAAGTATTTTCGTAAATGGATTAGCTAAATTGTCCTCTGATGTAATTTTGCACAGAGCAACATGCCCGCTTTTATGAAGTCCATTATCACATAATACTTTTGATCAATATGCATACTCTTCTTGTGAAATCTTGGTTCCTTAGCATTAGCTATTGCCGCACTGTTATCACATTACAGTGATACCACTTTGTCCATACTAGGAGCTACCTCAAGATCCCCAAGGAACTTGTAGAGTTACATTGCTTCTTTTGAAGCATCACTAGCTACCACATATTTGGCCTCCATTGCTGAATCTAAAGTGCAATCTTGCTTCACACTTCTTTAACTGATGGTACAGCCACCTAGAGTACACACAAACCTAGAAGTCGATCTCCTCGAATCCAGACAGGATTAGAAATCTGAATCTATGTATCCAAGAGGAGTTAAGTCCTCACCATTACTGTATAAAATCTGAATCAATGTTTCCAGATGACCGAGATGAAGCAAAAAGTCTAATGTACAAAGCTGTTTGGTATTTAATACATGATTATGTTCTATATGGTTAAGAAAACTCAACATCACTTCTCAGATGCTTGGATAAAGAAAAGGCCTACAACATTTTGGAAGAAATCCATGAAGGAGTCTGTACAAATCATGCCGAGGGTAGTCATTAGCGCATAAGATCATACAATAAGGATACTATTGGCTGACATTAAAAAGAGAGGCAGTGAAGTATTTGCAAAAGTGCAAAAAATGTTGAAGGTACACTACAATTCCCAGGTCACCTACTGAGCCTTTTACCTCGGTTATTAGCCCTTAGGCCTTTGTTAAATAGGTGTATGAATTATTGGACCCCTGCACATTCTACCCTACGGATATAAATATGCCATAATAGTTGTAGATTACTACACGAAGGGAGCAAAAGTGGAGCCGTTGACTATGATTACCGAAGCTAAGTGTACAAGCTTCATCTAGAACAATATCATGTGTAGATTTGGTGTCCCTAATTACTTTGTCCAAGACAATGCTTAACAATTTGATAATGCCAAAACAAGGGAGTTTTTCAATTGTCTAGGGATCAACAAAATTTTCTTAGCTCCTATCTACCCATAGAGCAATGGCCAGATTGAAGCAGTCAATAAAGTCTTAAAATATACACTAAACACTACAAGAAATTATTGATTATACGACCTTTATTTCATGACCGTTTCCTAAAAACCGTCGTGGTAAGGCAAAAGAAGTGCGGCAAGTTATGCCCATGAAAACAAAGACTGTCGTGAGATGGGGCCAGAGCTACCACAACAGTTTTTTGAAAAACTGTTGTGGAATAGGTAAGCTACCACGACATTTTTTTGAAAAACCGTCGTGGTAGCTACAAGTATATTCCACGATGGTTTTTTAATAAAACCATCGTGGTAGCATACTTAAAACCCCTTTTTTCCACCTCGACATTCAGACACAATTTAGAAACTCACTTCACAAATACAAACACAGACCTATCCAAATTAGCTGCCGCCGTCCCTCTTTGCCTCCACACACCTTAATTTGAGTCCAAATTATAAGTTTTTGTTAGAAATTGATAAATTGTTGTTGGTTGTGTTGTATAATTAATCCAAAATTAATAAATAGTTGTTTTTTTGTTGTTTATTCCATGAAATTTGTATTGTGGATCATGGGTATGATTTCTTTGTTTTATAATGAGTATATGTAACTTGTTTTATGATGGGTGATGTTTTTATTTTATGATTAATAATATATATAGGTGGGTATATATATAAATTATGAAATTAATTTTAATTGAATATTTGCTATTTATTATTTCAATTTAGGAATTGCAAAATGGATAGGAAATGGATGTGGGATTTTCGATTGTCTAGAGAGTATGTGAATGGTGTGGAAGAGTTCTTGGATTTTGCCAAAAGTTATGCCAATGGTGATAAAATTTGGTGTCCTTGTATTGAATGTGGAAACCATAGATTGCATCCAATTCCAATTGTTAGAGGACATGTGTTTTGAAATGGAATTATAAGTAGTTATCAAATGTGGCATTTTCATAGCGAGTCTAATTTTAATCCAACTTTACTAAGTAAAGAAAAGCAAGCTATTGTGGAGGATAATATTGATGATCAAGACAATATGGTTGACATGGTCAATGATTTAGAAGAACACTTTGTGCATCGTTTGGATTTATTTGAGACAATGATGAATGATGTAGAGATGCCCCTTGTATGAAGGGTGTACCAATTTCGCTAAATTGTCTGCTTTTGTTGGATTATAGAATTTGAAAGCGTCGGGTGGTTGGTCAAATTCTAGTTTCACAAAGCTGTTGAAATTTTTAGGAAGGCTTCTACCGGAGGGTAATAAATTACCAACTAGTATGTACGAGGCTAAGAAGACTTTGAGCACTTTGGGAATGGATTATGAGCAAATTCATGCTTATGAAAATGATTGTGTTCTCTATAGGAATGAGTATAAGGAAAAGAATTATTGTCCAATTTGTCAACAAGCAAGGTGGAAGAAAGGAAATGAGCCAAAAGACGTCAAGAATGGAGTGCCAAAGAAAGTTTTATGGTACATTCTACTGGTACCACATTTGAGGCATTTATTCAGAAACCTAGAACATGCCAAGAATTTGACATGGCATCATGACAAACAGGTGGATAATGGTATGCTTAGACACCCGGCGGATTCATTACGATGGAAGACTTTTGAATCTAATCATGCCAACTTTAGTGCAGATCCAAGAAACATACATTTTGCTTTATCAACAGATGGAATGAACCCACATGGTAACATGAGTAGTAGGCATAGCACTTGGCCCATAATACTTGTTATCTATAAGCTCCCTCCGAAGATGTGCATGAAGTGGAAGTTTTTAATGTTGTCTTTATTGATTTTGGGTCCTCACCAACCAGGCAATGACATCGATGTATACTTGGCACTGTTAATTGATGACCTAAAAAAGTTGTGGGAATAGGGAGTTGAAGTTGGAGATGCTTACCGAAAAGAGACGTTCACACTCCGTGCAATGTTGATATGGACAATTAACGACTTCCCCACATATGGCAATTTATCTGGTTATTCGGTGAAGAGTTCTACTGGTTGTCCTATTTGCATGACAAAAACGTCTCACAAACGGTTGAAGAATGGAAAGAAAACCATTTTTCTTGGTCATAGAAGATGGTTGCCAAGAGATCACGGCTACTGCAAACAAAAGAAAGCCTTTGATGGCAATAGTGAAGAAAGAAACCCTCCTTGCCCTTTGACAGATGAACAAATATTTGAAATGGTAAAAGATATCAGAGTCATATTCGGTAAAAGAAAGCGAGGTAAGGACGAGCCACCAAATGATGGACCATGGAAAAAAAGACCAATTTTCTTTGATATTCCCTACTAGAAGACACTTTTTGTTCGTCATTGCTTGGATGTTATGTATATTGAGAAAAACGCTTGTGAATCCATAGTCGGCATGTTGCTTGACGTTTCAGGCAAGACTAAGGATCGTGAAAAAGCTTGGTTGGATATCATGGAAATGGAGATTAGGCATAATTTGTTTCCCAAGAAAAGAGGGAACTATACTTACTTACCTTTGGCAAAACACACGTTATCCAGAGCAGAAAAGAGAAAGCTCTGTGAATGGCTTGCTTCATTAAAAGTGCTAGACGGGTATTTTTTGAACTTCAAAAAGTTAGTGCTGGGGAAGGATTTGAAACTTATTGGCATAAAAACACACGATTGTTGTATGTTGATGTAGTAATTACTACCACTTGCTTTGCAGGGAATTCTAACAAAGGATGTGAGATTTGCAATTTTCAAGTTGTGCTCGTTCTTCAATTCAATATGCTTAAAGGTCATTGATCTAGTTGTGCTAGATTCACTACAATCGGAGTTGGTGCAAACCTTATGCATGCTTGAAAAGTATTTTCTATCGGTATTTTTTGACATCATGATTCATTTAACGGTGCACTTAGTATGTGGAGTTAAGTTATGCGGACCGGTGTATTTGATATGGATGTACCCATTTGAAAGATATATGAAGGTTTTGAAGGGCTATGTAAAGAATCGAAATAGGCCGGAGGGATGTATTGTAGAAAGTTATATAGTTGAGGAATCGGTTGAATTTTGCTCTGAGTATCTATCTAATGCGAACACAATTGGGGTGCCAAAGACTATAAAAATTGAGGCAAGAGGACTATCTATGGGCGATCCTTCATCAGTAAATCAAGAGGAGTGGGAGCAAGCTTGTCTTTATGTCTTGCACAATGCTAATGAAGTGGGGCCTTTCATTGAGGTTCACATGAATGAATTAAAAAAAGCATACCCAAAAAGAGCAAGAAATGAGAAGTGGTTGCAAGATGAACACAACCAGACCTTTCAGTTGTGGATTAAAGCACACATTTATGGCAAGTGCTCCATATCACAAGATGGTGGCATGTCACAGGAGTTGAAGAACCTAGCTAGAGGACCATCGTCGGTAGTTACAAAGTACACAAAATATTCCATAAATGGTTACACTTTCTACACCCGTGAAAAGGATGAGAAGCATCCGGTGCAAAATAGCGGTGTGACTCTCCATGCTAAGGCTATGCATATTGCCTCCGCCAAGGACGAGAATCCAATTTATGGGACCATGAACTACTTTGGTTTCACTAAAGATATTTGAGAACTTGATTATGGGAGATTACGCTAGCACTTTTTAATGCAAATGGACTGACAATAACTATGTTAAGAATGACGATGACAGCATCATGGTGGTTGACTTTAGAAGATTGGGATATAGGAGTGATCCCTTCATTATGGCATCACAAGCAATCCAAGTTTTTTATACTACAGATCCCCAAGACGTGGAGTTGTCTCTAGTCGTCCCAACAAAGCCAAGAATAGTTATCGACAATGAAGAAGTTGATGAAGATTGCGCAGACATCCCTTTATTCACAAAAGGATTGCCATTGGTTGAAGAGATAGATAATTTTGAAGATGATGTTTTGCACTTGCTTCGTGAAGATGTGGAATGGATATGTATTGAGGAACCAATGAAAAAAAAAAGATAAAAGGATGAGCATCAATAATTTGTATATATGTTAATTTACTTGAAACATTTTTCTCTAATTTATTGCATTTTTCAATCTTTTCCTAATTTTTGTATATCTATCTATAGTTAAATTTCTGCTGAAAATGAAGATAAAGTATACATTCTAGGCCATTGGATGCTTAACACACAGGCTGGCTACCCTAGGCAACAAAAAATATTATGTGTATAAGAAATAGTTAAGACAATTTTTTACGACGGTTTTCCCAACCACGGTCATGGAAAGTATTTTTCACGACAGTTTTTACAAAAAGCAGTATTTTCCACGATGATTTTTGCAAAACCATCATGGAAAGCCTAATCTTTCACGATGGTTTTTGTCAAAACCATCGTGGAAGATGCTCACTCCCCCCTCTTCAATTTTTGAAGTTCGTGCCACCCCTACCTATAATTATATGCGTGCACTCTCTCTCATTTATTCTTCAATCTCTCTCTCAAATCCTTCTTTCTCTCTCTCTAAAATCTAACCTCCCTCTACCACCATCATCTCCACCGCGTTGCCAATGCCTACTCATCGTCGGTAAGCTCCCCCCCTCTCTCTCCTCTTCGCCCCTCGCCCTTCGCCCCTCACCCCCGCCTACCCCCCTCACACCCTCACCCCCTCGCCCCTTGGTCGCTCGCCCCCAGGCCCCCCTCCCCCACAACCCTCGCCCCATCCCCCTTCGCCCCCTCTCCCCCCTTCTCACTTGCCCCCTCCCCCTTCGCCCCCTCTCCCCTCGGCCCCTCACCCCTAGCCCACCCTCCCCCACCACCCTCGCCCCCTCCCCCCTCAACCCCTCACCCCCTAGCCTCAGCCCACCCCCCTCGCCCCCAGCCCCCCTACCCCACCTCCCTCGCCCCTCCCCCCTCGCTCCCTCCCCCACCTGCCCCCTTGTTAAAACTATCCCTCGCCCCAGCTCGGCCCTTGGCCTCACCCACCCCCCACCCCTTTGCCCTAATCCCTCACATGTGTAATATGCGAAATTATGTATTTGAAATTGTAAATTTGTGAATATGTGTAATCTGTGAAATTGTGTAATTGAAGTTGCGGATTTGTGAATATGTGTAATATGTGAGGATATGTAAATATGTGAAATTATATATGTAATTGAAATTGTGAATTTGTGAATATGTGTAATGTGTGAAATTATATGAATATGTGAAATTATGTAGTTGATATTGTAAACTTGTGAATATGTCAAGACTTGAATATGTGTAATTATGTCAATATATGAAATTGGGAACTTGAAATTGTAAAGTTGTGAATATGTGAATTCGTGCAATTATGTGAATATGTCAATATGTGTAATATGTGAAATATGTAAGGATATGTAAATATGGGAGATTATGTGAATATGTGTAAGTTGTGAAATTATATATGTAATTAAAATTATGAATTTGTGAATATGTGTAATATGCGAAATTGTGTAGTTGAAATTGTAAACTTGTGAATATGTCAATACTTGAATACATGAAATTATGTCAATATATGAAATTGGGAACTTGAAATTGTAAAGTTGTGAAGATGTGAATTTGTGCAATTATGTGAATATGTCAATATGTGTTATAAGTGAAATTGTGTAATTGAAATTATAAATTTGTGAATATGTGAAATATGTGAGATTATATGAATATGTGAAATTGTGTAACTGAAAATGTATGAAGTGGAATATGTGAAGATGTGAATCTGTGTAGTTTGTGATTTAATATTAGTATGTATGTGTTAGTTTTTGCTTACTTTGCATAGGTACAATGTCTCGCGAGATCGATATGACCTGTATGAGGACGAGTACGAAGACTACACTCCATCTTCATAGCAATATAGCAAGGGAAACCAATGTAGTAAGCCACGAAGGCGAACTAAATTTGATCCAAAAGTAGACTTTGAGCGAAGGGCTACATTTATGAAAAAAATTCATCGGATGAGAAAGAAAGGTTTAAGAATTGAAGTGACTTTTGATTCGAAATGCCAACTAAAAGGTGCACCCGACCATGAATTAAGCAGTTGGATTGGAGTCCTCAGTCGAGAGCACATTCCGATATGGACAAAAGATTGGAGGTCTAAGGATTTAAATAAAGTAAAAGATATGATTTGGAGAGAAATATACGAAGCTTTCACAGTCAAGGATTGGTATAGGAAAAGGGCTTTGAAGGTTTGTGGTAAATTAGCAAAGGGGTTCAGGTTCTACCTTTATGTTACCTTTGTACAGCCATACCTTTCCATTCTAAAGGAGGATGAAAATGTATATAAATAGCCTTATATGGTAGTACACTATTACCCCTCCATAAACGATGAGGATTGGGAAGCTTTTGTGAGGTATTGACGTTTCACCGAATTCCAATTGTTGTCATCAAACGCAAGAAAAAGAGTAGAAAATGAATATTGCTCTATGGTTGGCCAAGTCAGATATAGAGAGCTTGAGCAATCCTTGGTATGTTAATATTTTACTCATATTACATATATTAATTATTCTATCATTACTATGTTACTAACATAGCGTAACATAGTTTGCAAAGACGGGCATGCTACCAACATGAGAGGAGTTGTGGGTAGAATCACATCAGGTGGCCAGTTTAAAAATCCAAAAGTAGTAGAAATTGGGAACTTAATTGTAAGTTTACTGAACATGAACAATTAATTTGTAATTTAATACCATATAAAGGATTGATTAAATAACATGGCTGTGTTGTTGTTTTACAGGATGAATACACAACGCAACAAAGTCAAGGGAGCTTCCAATCGGTTGGTAATGATGACATTTTGACGAGGGCACTAGGGAAACCGAAACATTCAAGACGTGTTCGAGGTCAATCGAAGTATGTGAAGCAGTCTCAATACTTCGACCTCTAATCAAGTACTTCAAAATTGAATAGCCAAATGTCGAAGATGCAGATGGAGATTACAGAACTATAGGGTCTTGTGACCAAGCTCATTTTCCAAGGACATGTCGAGTCGATGGATAATAGCATTTCACAATGCAACAGCTTCAAAGCTAGTTGTAACCCTACCACTAATGTAACAGAAGCTCTAGAAGCTCCAGAAGTCCAATTGTCACCTCCTCATCAAGAGCCTAAACAATGCAGGCTCTTTGTTGAGGATAGAATTAATAGTGGGTGTGCACTTGTTGCGCTTGGGAAGACATGGATGGAGAGTCTTCCAACTGATATAGTTCATGGATGATTGTTAGGGGAAGAGAACATGTGCGTTAGCATCACTACCATCACAGTTAGAACAACTAAATTGCCTGTTCCAACACTTGAAGCAACAACTGTGGGTGAAGCAGCCGAAAGCTTCGTCGCATGGCCGGAGAGGTTAGTTGCAGTCATCGCATTGATGAAGATGAGTCGAGCGCCTAGACATGTTCCATAAGATCTAAGTGGAAAGAAACGCCAAAAAAAGAAAAGCTTTACAAAAGCAAGAGAATCACAACCTGAGGTAGAACAAGAACAAGAACAAACCGTTGCTAATGTGCAACTGCCTGCATTTAACTTTGGTTCAGTACCTCACGAAATTATGCAGTTGGCTCTATACGCACATTCTTTCATGCACAATGGGTCGACAATTTAGTCCCGATACCGATAAATGTCACTAGCAATGAATTGCTTATCTATGTGGGGTATGAAGATGTTTATTACTTCATCAACTTTGATAAAATTGGATCAAACTGCATCCTGGTATACCTCAAGTAATAACTCCATCCTTATTTCATATTTTTAAAATAAAGGTAGAGTGCTTTCAAATAATTGACTGTGTTGTTTTTCATTGTAGTTTTTTGGCAGAATATTGTGAACTTCAAGGCTTGGCACAAAATTTCAGCTTCATATCTCTGGTCATTGTTATAAGTGCTGTAAGAGACCTGCAGGGTGATCATAGAGAGCACGCCACATCACTCCTCCACCTATTAGCTCAAGCACCGAGGGGGAAATTATTCTTCCTGCCATACAATGTTGGTAAACATTGGATGTTGGGACTTATTTCGGCATGGGAGGACCAAAAATATTGGTTTGATCCCCTCAGACACTCACCACTTGAGGATTTTGTATCAGTCACGAGATTGTAAGTATTAATGTTCTTTTGTAAAATTAATTGTTTTTAGTCCCACATAATTGTATCATCTATTAATTCATTTAAACACAACACATTGTTAGGATGCTAAACGATTGGAAGCTTTAAGCAGGAAGTGGTGTCACAAACCAACCAAACGAAACGCTATATTCCAAACGTAAGTGTCCAAGACAATAAGGAAACATAGAATGTGGTTCTTTTATTCTATGTTTCATGCGGAATATTATTATAAGTGGTATTCAAGCCTTAGGAAAAAAAGATTTTTATACACATATGGATATACATGAAGTTAGATTAGAGTGGGTACAATTTGTAAAAAGGTATGTACTCTTTAGATAGATAGATGGAGATAGTAGATAAACAAATATTGCCTAAAATAGCTCAAATGTAAATGATCTTGTAAATATCTTGTAATTTCAAAATACACTAATTTTGTATGCAATTAGAGCCTTGCTGTAATGAATAACACACAGGTTTGGCCATTCCATGGGAAATCAAAAATTTTTGGCAATTTTTTTTAGTGGGATACAAATTTTCCACAATGGTTTCTCGAGAAACTGTCGTGGAATACTTTAGTTTCCACGACGGTTTCTTGAGAAACCATCGTGGAATCTTTAGTTTCCACCACGAGAAACCATCGTGGAAACTAGGGTTTCCACGGTTTCCCAAGAAACTGTTGTGGAAAAGAACTTCATCCAACCCCTTTCCTACGCTAATTTTTCTTTTACACGACGGTAAAAAACCATCATAAAAACTCAACATTGTACCACGATCGAAGTTTTCACGACGGTTTTTTAACCGTCGTGAAATTTTTCCACGACAAGTGTTGTCACTAGAGATTGAGCTTCGCATCGATATATCATTGCTAAAAGTAGTATTTCCTTGAATTTTATGATAAACTATTATTATCAACATTAGGAGTCCACTTTTTAGCAATGAAATAGGTTAATAAAAATATCACAGGAATTGTAATTGTCTTACGCCAAAGGAGGGCTTATAGTGATGACAATGTTGTTGCTTGCCCTAAACCTCTCTACAAAATGTGATAGTGATGAGACTTAGAAAATGCACTTTTCTTAATGTTAAAATCAATCATTTTACATTAAAATTTCTCATAAAACTCCTAAACTATAGCAATTAAGTGACAAATGGTGCTTTAGTGTCTTAGTGTGAAAATGTGTTTAAAAATGTGTTTTAAATGTGTTTTTATGTTTAATAATATTTTTGGTAACTTTAGAGTCGTTTTGATGTGTTAAATATGTGCTTAATCTATAAATAGCTAAAATTTTTATTTTGAGTCTTAATGTGTTTGATAGTGTATTTAAGTTTGTACATATGTTCTATAATATTTTTAGTAATTTCTAAATATAATTTCCAGTCTCAAAAATCATATCTGTGCTAAACTGAAAGAGACTGGAACTTTTATAAGTTTGTAATTAATTTTGTATGTTTTAATGTAAAATAAATATTTTTAATAATTATTTTGTTTGTAAAATAATTATACTTTAAAAATCTTATACTTTAAAAAACACTTGTTTATAACTTGTTTATAACTTTTTCTCTTTGATTCTAGACTTCTAGTTTTTGTACTTTCTACTTCCTAATGCACACTAGACACTACACTATGCGTTCTCTTAAAAAATTAAAAATAAAAAATAAAGAAAAACTTTACCACTTCCCACTCCAGTATATAAACATCGTTTACGTTTCATTCTCAACCCTACCTATCTATTTGTTCCCTTCAAAGTCCCAAAAAGAAAAAATAACCTCTGTCTTGTTTCATTCTTTTGACTAGAGATGCTTGTAGTTGGAGATTGATAATTATGCATCATGTTGGTTGTAGTTGATGCTTATTAACTAAATTAATATAATTTGTTTTCTTAGTTTTTATTATTTTTTATTTGTTACGTATGACTTATGTATTTGAGATTTGTTAGACATCAAATATGTAATGAATTTTAGCTTGTTATGTATATTTCTTATTTTGGTAATTTGTTAGTGTGAATTTTTTTCTTTCTTTATAATACTCAATCCGATCAACCCAGCTATGAGATTTGTGTTGAAAAATGGAGGAGAATCATCATTTTGTTTAAATTTCTCAATAGAGCTACAGTGAGAAACATTTAAAAATTTGTAAACAATAGGCAAACTTTGCATATAAATACCAAGGCATTAACCCGATTTTAGAGAGACCCCTTTTTATAGTGAAAAACACTACTGTATAAATAGTTAGTTTTTAATATTTTTGTTTTTATTTTAGTTTTTAGTCTAGTTTCTTGTAAAATATTTTCTAGTTTATGTTGTAAAAATTATGCCTAATATTATCAGTAGTATTTTATTAATTATGTCCTTCTAAATTCCTTTTTAGCTGAGGTGAGAAGGAAAAATTCTGGCAAAATTATGTTAAATATTTTTTGTTTTTCTTAGTTTGCTAAGCAGATATAATGCCAAATTATTTTCTTAGAAAACTTAGGATTTTAATATTTTCTTAGCTAGAACTCTGTCAAAATTACGGTTTTTATTTATCGACGACATAGACTGGTATGGATAATGCTTGGGAGGACCTTGATTATAGACAGAGAATAGCTCGGTAAATACTTAACTTATTATCTTGGTTTGTATTTTAGTTAAGTTATGTTAAAATACTACCCATTTATTATGTTGTGTTTTTTTTGCATTATAAAATTGGAATGGCACAATAAATGCTTGAGAACTCTTGATTTATTGTCGACATAGGATGACATAGTGTATTCTTAAACCAACTAATAAATAAAAAGAAAAACTAAAATATATTTAAGATAATTGCTAAAACCGAATCTTTAAACCTCAGCCCTATTATTATTGTTGTTTTATTTCTTTGAAACTTAAGTCATTTTATATTACTTGCACTTATTGTTAAAGTTCCATTTTAATTTTGTCTGCATTTTCTATTATTAAAGTTCTAAATTGTCAAAAACAAAGTATGAAAAATGTTGTAAAAATATGTAAATATTGTAAATATATTCTGTGAGTAATAAATATTAATCCTCATATTTTTCAGCTTAAATAATAAGAAAAAGTTAATATAATATATGTACTAGAACTGAATAAAATCCTTCCCTATAGGTTTGACCTCGGATTCACTGAGTAAGTATTACTTGAGACCATCTTATACTTGGGGCTATCGTAGAGTGCGTTAATAGACGCGAGATCAGTAGCAATTGTTGCCAACTATTGTCCAAGAAGACTTTTTAGCGATGACATTATCGTAACTAAAAGTCCAAAACTCAATTTTTGTTTTTCAACGACAAAAAGGGGCGAGTGCTATATTTTTTGAGACGTTGTCGCTAAAAGCCTATGAAAATATAAACCCAGATCATGACCCATCTTCCTCACTTTCATGTTTCTCTCTATCTCATCAATCATCTTTCTCTTTCTCTACCTCCCTTCAACAAGCTGCCTACGCTATTGCCACCCCCTTTTCGACCACCCAAGCCACACCTACTACACCCTTGTTCTTTCTCTCTCTCTTTCTCTCTCTCTCTCTCTCTTTCCCTCCTATACCCTCTGTCTTTATCTCTTTTTCCTTCCCGTTTTGGTAGCCTCACCACCACCTTCGATAAGCCCGCCTATCTCAAAACCACCCATCCCTGCCCCCCTCTCTTCCTCCCCCTATTTCCCTTCCTCTCTTTTTCTCTTTCTCTTTTTCTTTCACACTAACATATTGTTGCTGCCTGCTACTATCGCCATCCACCTTCTCTGGCTAGCCCCACCCTCTCTCTTTTCCTCCCTCTCTTTCCCTCCCATAACCCCTCTCTTTCTCTTTCTCTCTCTCTTTGCCGCCGACAGCCCCACCGTCGCCCATTGCCGTCACCGTTCACTGCCGTTGTGTCCTTGTTTGTAAGCACTTGGTTTTGTGGTGGTTAAATACTAGTTGTGGTTTTTTTAATTTTCTTAATAATTTTGGTGGTTTAAAATATGTTAATATGATTCTAAAAAAGTGATTATATAATGTACAATTAAGTGGTTAATTGTGTATGATTGTAATTATGTGTTAATTGAATATGAGTTTTGTTTAATATATGATTATGTGGATAATTGAATATGTGATATTGTGATATGTAATATGTGATTTTGGGATTTTGTGATTATGTAATTGTGAGATTTTGTGATAAAGGGATATATGATTTTGTGTAACATATGATTATATGATGTTAAGATTTTTGTTATGTAATTCGTGAAATGTGATTTTGTTAATTTTGGTTATGAGATTTTGTGATTTTGTGAATTTTTTTATTTGGTTTAATTTATTTATGTTAATGTTAATCAACATTCGTATAGTTAAAAAGTTTAAGATCAATAATCTCAATTAATTAGAAATTTTAATAATGAAAATTAAGCAACTAAAAATCTTAATTATAATCTTAACTAATTAATAGTTAATTAAGTAATAATGATCTTAGTTAATTAATAATTTTAGTAATCAAAACTAAGTAATTAATAATCTTAATAATCAAAATTAAGTAATTTATAATGTTGATTATAATATTAACTAATTAAGTACTAATTTGTACGTAAAACTAATCTTAATTAATTAATATTCTAAATAAGCAAAATTAAGTAATTAGGGTGCACACAAGGGATTGTGTGGCCCCTCAGTACAGCACTTAGAGGTCGATCCTATTGCAGGATAGAAACAAGATCCACGACCACATGACAGTAATAGCCTTTTCATCAATCCAATTTTTTTTTAACGTTTTTATGGCACATGTAGTATAACTTGTTTGTAAAAATGCAAGAATAGTTTGACATTAAGCTTATGTCTGAGATGAGGGCTTACATCAAACATGAGGCTTAAAAGTGTTATTATGATTAGAAGAACTACCTAAACAATCACTACAAGAATCATGGGCCCAACATGAAGCCTAATACCATCAAGAGTATGGAGGATTGGCAAAAATATTATGACGGTTTGCCTCATCTACATTTAGGGTTTGTTTCTTCCTTTATATTTCTTTTATTATGTATCACTTAGTAAAATACATTGTAAAAGTGTAAGTTTTTTTCTTTTTTTTTATAGGCGATCACAAACAAATGTGGCAAACCGTAAAGAAATGAAATGGTCAAGCTATCAGGAGGCAAGCATCTTTACGTAGCATTGCTACAAAAATGTAAGATACTCTATGCACTTTTATTGAATAGTCATTTCCATAAAATCAATGTCAATAATTGAAATCTAACATTAATTCAACGTTACAGATGAACCCTGAAATTGGCCAGTCGCAATCCTTGATTGACAATTGGCATATTCAACATTTTTGCCAGGATAGGGGCTAGGCAAATGAGGCTACGGAGGTAGCACATGTAAGTAAACTATAGTCCTCTCTTTAAATAAAATCCTATCTTTTACCATTTTTATTTGCTAATTAATAATTTTTTTACTCACTTTTAATTATAGGGCCAAATGGTTCAAGAGAGACAAAAGCAGGCAACGCAAGACACAACTTCCTCTTTAGCCCCTGCCATTAATAATTTTGCCATGCTTGTAGATGTGTTGGGGTCATTGAACTAGAGTGGAACCTCAACTAAGTCAGAGGGAGTTAGGTTCTAGTTCCTCATTCTTTGGTTCACATTATGAACACATCTAGTTGCCTCTAGAGGTACAAAACTAGCTCATATAATTGCATGCCAGCAACGTCGAGCTAGTTACTCAATTGAGGCAAACTAATCCTGGTATAACTATCAACTTACCTCCAACCCTGAGGTCTATAATCCCTCATGCTGACAAAGAAGAGGAAAAAGAATAAAATATAAATTTTGATGATTAGAAATTTTGTACATTATTAGACTTGTGCTACTTTTATTTTCTTTTTATTTGTCACTAGACAATTTGTTTTATGAAGTGCACGTCATACTTTGTGTTATATTATTAATTATTTTCGTATTTCTTTTATATTTCAATTATTTCTAAATTTTTACAACATTAAAAAAATTTAAAAAGAAATCAAATAAAATCAATACCAAAATTATTTGTTTAATTGTAATAAAATATATTTTTATTAATTTTTTTAAAAAAGACAATTGGAGACAACATTTGTCGTTGCTAAAAACTAATGAAGAAAACTTCGCTAATAGTTGTTGAAATTTAAAAATTTCAAAAATTCAAAAGGTTTTAGTGAAGACAATTTTTGAAAAGTCATCGCTAAAAGTTTGTGATGACGTCATCAAGATAGATTTGTGTCCCACAAAAATAGATTTGTGCCATCAAGATAGCTGTGACATTTCTAGAAATATTAACATAATTATTATTAAAAGAAACATTAAACATTTGTTCAAATAACCTGGAAACAGAAATCAAATTTCTACAAAAATAAGGAATGTAATAAACATTGTCCAAAATTAAAAACTTATTTCTAAAATAAAGTTTAACAACTCCCACTGCTCTTGCCGAAACAACCTCTCCCGTTCCCACTCTCATTGTTTGTTCCCCATCGCAAGCTCCCTTGAAAAACTAAGCATCTGCAAAGAAGAACAAACATGGTTAGTTGCCCCTGAATCAATTATCCAAGGTGAAGTATCATCTTCAACTAAACAAGCATCTAAAACGAGTAAATCTGATTTACCGTTGTTCTTCTTTTCTTTGAGCTCTTGAAGATACTTCCTACAGTTTCTCTTCTAATGCCCAACTATGCCGCAGTGGAAACATTTTCCTTTAGGCTTCTTTTGGTTTGAGCTCTTCTTATTGTTGCTTTTGTTCTTCTTAGGTTGCCCTCCATTCTTAGACTTACCACTTCCTATAGTCCTCTTCCTCTTCTTATTCTTTTGAGTAGAAGAGGAGGGTTGAACTTCTGCAACATTTGCCTCAGCTTCTTTAGTCTTTTCTTTCAAAATAGACTCGAAGGTTTGAAGCTCATTAAGCAACTCAGTCATGTTATATTTCAGCTTAATCATGAAATAGTTGCTTTTGAACTAAAGGAACGCAGGAGAAAGGGTTTCCAAAATCATCCCCACCTGTGTGGCTTCATCTATCATAGCCCCGTTCACCTCGGCCTCATGGAGATAGTTAACCATGTTGAGAACATGTTCTCTAACCAAAATGCCTGTCTTCATTTTGGCATTCATTACCGCCTTAACGGCTTCATGGCGTGCCTTTTTAGAAGGTTTACCAAACATGTCTTGTAGAGACTGCATTATCTCATAAGCGGTCTCCATGCTTTCGTGCTTCATCCTAAGTACGTCAGACATGCCAGCCAAAAGAAAATAGCGGGCTTTGTTGTTTGCCTGGATCCAATTATCATATGCTTCTCGTACAT
>CAMOHE010040178.1:0-51790 GCA_946598075.1 Artocarpus hirsutus | reverse complement strand
CTTGAACTATATA
The DNA here is from genome assembly GCA_946598075.1 of Artocarpus hirsutus. NCBI lineage: Eukaryota > Viridiplantae > Streptophyta > Magnoliopsida > Rosales > Moraceae > Artocarpus > Artocarpus hirsutus. The sequence continues at coordinate 51,777 of CAMOHE010040178.1, read as the reverse complement.
GGTCTATTTGGTCCCCTTTGCTAGCTCACAAAATCCTGTAACGATACAGCATGCTTTTACAATAATTGGTGACTTATGTCAGATTTATTAGATTAGTTGAAATTTAGAAGAATCAAATAATTCACGTCTATTTATCGGTTGAATTAATTTTGTGACAAAATTAAATCAAGATAAACTTGTTGAATTATTGGGATCGGATAATTCTTGTCTGTTTATTAGTTAATTTAATTTCAGATAAATTAAATTAAGATAAACTTGTAGAATTATTAAGAATCTATTTATTATCCTAGAGATTATCTAGATAAAGTTGTTTTAATTAGATAACTTCTCTATTGGTTATTTGAATTAAAACTGAGGCTTTATCCTATAGAATCTTGGGTGGAAAATAAAAGATTCATGTGATTTTTATTTCGGCAGTTCCGCGTGTCGATCTTAAAGTTTGGCCTGCCGATGGGGTAAGTTTGGCTTGCCTATGAAAAAGTTTGGCTTGCTTATGCGCGAATTAAAAATCACGTGTTTTCACTCGTTTTTACGCGTATCTTATCCGATATTGATCTGCATTTGATTCTGTTTCAAAATTTTGAGACATTATCTGATAAGGAGTGACCCTAGACCCAACCTTTATAAATAGGGAGTGAGTCTCATGAGTTATTTAGATCGATTGAGAGATTAAGAGTGATACTTTACTGGTGAGAATCTGAAACTCCTTGAGAGCTCTTGTTCACAAATCATAAACACTAGCTTTGGGTTCTCTCAATTGATGGGAAGGAGAGTCACCTTGAGGAAGAGCTGTACGTGTGAGCCCACACTCACTTCGATCGTGGATAGAGAATAGCAAAGAAGACCAGTTGGTTGAGGCTCTTCTGGAACGTTACTTCTCTACACTGATTTTGAGAGCTTTTCGGCGAATACAAGGTTAGTAAGATCAGGTTAATTTATACATATAGCATGTCAAACTTGTGTTTTAGAAAATACTCTGATTTAAAATTTTTAAAATTTTGCTGCGTATTATTTTTCCAACAAAGGTGTGCGACGTGTGACCACCCACACTTCGATCGTGGATAGAGAATAGCAAAGAAAACTAGTTGGTTGAGGCCCTTCTGTAACTTTCTTCTTTACACGGATTCATGCCCACTTCGGTATACAAAAGATGTTAGTTAGATCTATCATTAATTTTTCTATTTAGCAGTCAAATTTGTGTTTTGAAAAATACTCTGATTTAAAATTTTTTAAATTACGTTACTTACTTGTTTTCCACTATTAATATTAGAGCTTGGTTTTTTATATTGATTTTTGGGTTTGTGATCTTGCTATATATATGAATTATGTGATCTTATTCTCTTTTATGCTTGAATTTAATTTTTTTAGAGAGTTGGCACTCTAGGATTACTATATAATTATATGTTGTCACGATATTAGATGGTGAATGTTTATTAATTAATTATGGTTGATTAAATTATTATTTAATTATTAATTAATTGATTAATTTGTGTCGGTTATGGTTCCTTATTGGATAGAATGTGTATATAAGTTTTTCTTGTAATTAGATGGTAGTCTATCATCACCATTTAGTAATTATTATTTTATATTTAAATTTATAAAATTTTGTAATTAAATAATCATTTGAAGTGAAGATGGATTTAGAAGATGAAGATGATAGAAATTCCATTATTTTTCTATGTTTTTAAATTGTTGAAAATAACATTGAAAAACTACTTAAAATGTTGAGTTTAGCTCGGTCGGCAGGCCGAACCCTTCGGGTCATCAAGTCGATGGTTGTAGACCGACAGATCGAACTTCCAGTTCGGTAGGCCAGAATTTTTTTTAGCTTGGTCGGCAGGTTGAAGCCTTAAGTTTGGAAGGCTGATAGTTAGACCAACAGGCTGAATATCTAGTTGGCAGGCCAGTAAAGGGCAAAACATTTTTCAAAAAAGGTGCATTTTTTTGGTGCAATTGTTTGATTTTATTTTTGAGACAATTATGAAAAACATGAAATTTATAATGAGTAGAAAAATAAACCTTTTGATCTATAAGGGATTAAAGAATTGAAGATGAATGCCACATGAAGAAGGATACCACATGAAGATATAAGATGAAGAATTGATAATATGTTTCGATTGATTTTTTGTAATCTTAATTTTCTTTTCCTAGGATGGAACCATGATATTATGGCTACTTGTTCATTATTTTTCTTGTGGCTTTGCATGTTGATTTGCTTGTGTGTATTATAATATGATTTGCCATGTATGTTGATAACATATCATGCAGAATAGAGAGTGCCACTCATTAAAAATTGTTCATGTATGTTAATATAAAACCTTGACTTTTAAAATATTGAGTGGGAGAAGGTTATCGACGAAAGGACATACGGCCTCGATCGTTGGTCCATAGGTAGCACATGGTGGTTCCTACCCCTAGGAAGGGCTTTCAACATGTACCAGGTTGGATCTTCGAAGAGATAATTTATTTTAGCATGATTTATTGTTGTACATCCCTAAGTGATAATAAATCATGGATCAAATAGTTGAAATGATGGTTATACACTCAAGATTAATTTTATTATTAACCTCCCTTAGGTGCTTTATTAATGAAATTAATGGCCAAAGAAAATGATTATTAATATATGCTGGATCAGATGGGCCTTAGATGGCATATATTAATCGGAGGGGATCTGTGTTCCTAATTGAATTTAGTAAGTCTCGCTTAGGCGACTTGTTGGATTCTGAGTTAGTAATTATCGTTATAAGGTTGTGATTTTTGCAAGGTTCTGACACATAAACATAATTGTATGTTTACTTGTTTATGTTATCTTACTAAATTGTTGTGGAATGTTTGCTTATATTTGGTATATCAATCTTTATTGTAGGTTAAAATGTCTAAAAAAGCTCTATTATCGATACTCGATAAAAACATGTTAACTGGTGAGAATTACAATGATTGAAAAAGGAACCTGAATATCATCCTTTTATTTGAGAAACTAAAATTTGTGCTGACAACATCGTATCCTTTCGAACCTACTGGGGTTCCACTAATGAGCAAATCCAAGCATATGATCGCTAGAAAGATGCTAATGATCAGGCGTGCTGTTATGTTATGACTAGTATGAATAACGTGCTACAGGCTTAACATGAAGATTATGAGACTGCGAAACAGATCTTGGATAATCTTGAAGACATGTTTGGAGGCCATGCCCTAACAAAACAGGAAGGGCCTCTTTGAAAACTCTTAAACTACAATCAAAGACCAGGGACTCTTGTGAAGGAGCATATGATGTTGGTGATGGGTTATCTTGCTAAGGCTCAAGCCCATGGAGCTGATATCGATTCTGAATCACAAATGACTATTGTCTTTGAGACTTTATCAAGGGAATTCATCCCATTTAGAGCTTCATATAATTTGAGCAATAGATAGGATGTGACCTTGACTGAGCTGATGAAGTAGTTATAGGACTTCAAAAATCAGATTAGGGAAACTCCTGCTGGTGGTGAGGCTAATTTGGTAGCTGCATCTAGTTCCAATCCTAACCCATTGAATAGAAAGAAGCAGAGGGCTAAGAATGAGAAATCTTGTATTCCAACAAATGGCAAGAATAAAAAGAAGGAAACAAAGAACCCAAAAAAGCTGAAAATTTTTTTAGTGGCAAAGTTCAGCACATCAAGAAGAATTGCAAGGACTTCCTTTCTCAAGGAGGTAAGTGTGAACTTTTGGTAATTAAAACTTGTTTAGTTGAGGAATCAAGTGACACTTGGGTCATAGATTCAGGAGCAACTAATCATGTTTGCATTTCTCTTTAGGGGTTCAAAGAAACAAGAAGTCTGTTGCATGAGGATTTCACGTTATGGATGGGCGATGGATCCTTGGTATTAGCTGAAGCAGTAGGTGACGTTCATCTTTATTTTAATAAATAAAGGCCTTTAGTTTTGAAAGATTGTTTTTATGTTCATAGACTTAAAAGGAATTTAATATCTGTAGCTTGTTAATTTAAAGACTCCTATTCAATATCTTTTAATAATAAAGTGGTGATTTGTAAAAACAAATCTTTATATGTGATGGATGGATGCAACACAGTCTCTATTTTATCAAATCTAAGATGGACATACTACTTAACACCTAGATTAATGATAATAACTCTAAAAGACTTAAGACTTCTCACTCTAATAAGGCTTATCTTTGGCATTTACGATTAGTTCATATTAGCCTGAATAGGATTTAAAAGTTGGTAAGGGATGGACCTTTAAGTCACTTAGAGGTGGAATCTATACCACAATATGAATCTTATTTGGAGGGCAAAATAATCAAAGGACTATTTAGGTCTAAGGGCAATGGGGCTGAAGGGGTTCTAGAACTTGTGCATGGTGATGTTTATGGTCCTATAAACATCAGGGCACATCGAGGGTATGAGTACTTTGTCACTTTTATTGAAGATTACTCAAAATATGGGTATGTCTACCTAATGTTTCATAAAAGCAAAACTTTTGACAAGTTTAGAAAGTTTCAGGATGAAGCAAAAAACCAATTAGGTAAACCCATAAAGGCACTTTGATCGAATCGACGTAGTGAATACCTTTTCGATGAGTTCTTGGGACACTTATTAGAGAATCATATTTTTTCCCATTTGACTACGTTGGGCACTCTGTAGTAGAATGGTGTAGTTGAGAGAAGCAATAGGACTTTGTTGGACATGGTTAAGTCCATGATGTGTTATTCGACATTTCCTTTATCCTTTTGGGAATATGCACTACAAACCGTATGTTTTCTTTTAAACAATGTACCTTTAAAATTGGTTCCTAAAACTCCTCATGAGTTGTAGACAAGTAGGAAGACATCCTTAAACCATATTCGCATATGGAGACGTTCGACTTATGTTCTGCATAAGGAAGCGAATAAGTTGGAAGCACGTTTGAAAGTTTGTGTGTTTGTAGGATATCCAAAAGGGACTAAAGGGGGTTATTTCTATAACCCAAAAGACAATAAAGCTGTGGTTTCAATGAATACGACGTTCATTAAGGAACGTTACATGAATGACTTTAAGCCTCGAAGTATAGTGGTACTCAAGGAGTTAGCAAATGATTTGATCACTCTGGGGATTCTGGTTCAAACCAATCCAATCAATGTAACAAGATAGACTGAACAACAACCTAAGGGGCTTCGACGTAGTGGGAGGATTGGGTGTCAACCTGAGAGGTATATGTTTAATGATGAATCCTACTTGGCTGAACCAGTTAATATGATAGGGGCCCTTAAACTTATGTAACGGCTATGAAGGATGTTGATTCAAAGCTTTGGACAAAAGCTATGAATACTGAGATGAAGTCTATGGAGACTAATCGTGTCTAGGAACTTGTGGATCTTCCTGAAGGAGTAAAATGCATATGGTGTAAGTGGATCTATAAGAGACAGAGAGGATCAGATGGGAAAGTCAAAACCTATAAGGCTAGATTGGTAGCTAAAGGATACATGCAAAAGGAAGGAATTGATTAAGAGGAAACCTTTTCACCTGTAGCCATGCTTAAGTCCATCCGCATTCTCTTATCCATAGCTGTTGTTTTCGACTATAAGATTTGACAAATGGATGTCAAGAAGGCCTTTCTGAATGGCTATCTTGATGAGTCCATATATATGGTATAGCCAAATGGGTTCAAGGAGAAGGGCCAAGAGGGTAAGGTCTGTAAGCTACTAAAGTCAATTTATGGACTTAAGCAGGTTTCACGTTCTTAGAACATAAGATTTGATTAGGTGATCAAGACTGATAGGTTCGAATAGAACATGGATGAACCATGTGTTTATAAACATATTAAGGATGAGAAAGTGGTTTTTCTACTACTCTATGTAGATGATATTTGCTAATTGGCAATGACATTGGAGCATTTTTATCAGTCAAATTATGGTTGACAAACCAGTTTGACATAGAAGACTTGGGTAAAGCTAATTATCTTCTCAGTGTCAAGATCTTTCAGGATAGGAAGGACAAAATGATAGCTTTATCCAAAGCGGCATACATAGATAAAATTCTCGAGAAGTATGCAATGTAGAATTCCAAGAAAGGTAGGCAACCATCTAGGTCTAGAATTGCTCTTTTTAAAAAGTACTCACCAAAGTTTGATGAAGAAAGAGAGCACGTGAAGAAGATGCCTTATGTTTTAGCAGTAGGTATCTCATGTATGCTATACTTTGCACATGGTCGGACATTTGTTATGCGGTCAGGCCAAACCACTAGGTTGTAGTCAAGCATATTTTCAAGTACCTGAGAAGGACTCGAGGATATATGCTTATATATTCGGGTCAGGATCTAACACTTTTAGGATCCATTGATTTGGATTTTCAATCCTATCTGGATTCGAGAAGATCAACTTCTAATTCTATGTTTACTCTAGATGACAGTGCCATTGTTTGGAGAAGTGTCAAGAAAGATTATACTTCAGATTCAACAATAGAGCCCAAGTATGTGGCAGCTAGTGATGATTCAAAAGAAGTAGTGTGGCTCTACAAGTTTCTTGGGTATCTTGAGGTAGTTCCTAGTATGGATATGGTGGTATCGCTACATTGTGATAACACTGTAGTGATAGCTAATGCTAAAAAACCAAGGTTTTACAAGAAGAGTAATCATATTCATCAAAAGTATCATGTGATAAAGGACTTTATTGAGGGCAGGCATATTACAGTACAAAAAATCACATCTGAGGAAAATTTAGTTGATCCTTTCACTAAGTCACTAACTACGAGAGTTTTTGAGAAGCATGTAGAAGCTATAGGGATACAACATATGTTATATTTACTCACTTAGTGCAAGTAGGAGGTTGTTAGATATAGTGCCCTAAGGATTAAAATATTGAAATATGTTTTTAGAGATATTTTATTAATAAAGAGTTTATTTCTTGTTCATATATCAAATGTTGTCCTCTTTATGTTCATTTCTGATGAATGAATGAAAAGTAAACAAAAGTACGATACTGTTGGTCTAAACCTTTAAGGTGTTGGAAACATAGTATGTAGCGGAATTTTAAAAATTTTATATCAGAGTATTTTCTAAAACACAAGTGTGACATGCTATATGCATAAATTAACCAGATCTTACTAACCTTGTAAATGCCAAAAAGCTTCTCAATCAGTGAGGAGAAGTAACATTCTAGAAGGACCTCAACCAACTAGCCTTCTTTACTATTCTCTATCCATGATTGGAGTGAATGTGGGCTGACATGTACAGCTCTTCCACCAGGCGACTCTCCTTCCAATCAATTGAGAGAACCCAAAGTTAATGTTCGTGATTTGTGAACAAGAGCTCTTAGGGAGTTTTTAGAATCTCACCAATAGAGTTTCACTCTTAATCTCTTAATTGATCTCAATAATAAAGAGACTTACTCCCCTTTTGTAGAGGTTGGGCCCAGGAGTTAGTCCTTATCAGATAAGGCCTCAAAAATTTGAATTAGAATCAAATCAGGATCAATATACGATAAAATCTACGTCTAAAACATGTGATGAGAAATCCCATAGTCAGTAAGCTGACTAGCAGATCGGCCTATCGAACTTGTCCCATCGGTAGGCCGAAGTTTAAGATTGCCCTGTCGAACTTACAATTTTTTATTCCTGCGAATCTTTATTTCCCACCCGTGATTCTTGGGATAGAGCCTCAATTTTAATTCAAATAACCTAATAGAGAAGTTGTCTGATTAAAACAGTCATATCTAGATAATCTTTAGGAAAATATATATTCCTGATAACTCAACAAGTTTATCTTGAATTAATTCAAAATTAATCCAATCGATAAGCAGACATGAATTATCCTATCTTGAAACTTCAACAAGTTTATCTTGAATTAATTTTATCACAAAATTAATTCAACCGATAAAAAAATATGAATTATTACATCCTACTAAATTTTAGTCAATTTGATAATTTGACAAAAGTCACCAATTATTAGAAAAGCACGCCGTATCGTTATAGGATTTTTATGAGCTAGCAAAGGGGATCTGATGGACTTATATAGCTCAAGCTCCCGATAATTATTAAACCCAATATCCTAGATATACATTTTATAATTATCAACTCCAATGCTATTCTGCTAAAAGCTTGGAGTTGCACTCTCCAACTATATATAATTACGAAGCCTGTATAGCTAAGTCTCCATGACATATCATAGTGTATTGTATCCCCATAGGATTATCCATAATCGGCTTAAGGACAAGTTCTATCTTTTTTGATTATTTTTATCTTACGTTCCGTTTTGTCACAATCAGAAAACTTACCACCCAAAGACAATATTCCATTCAATTACACCTATGAATCCAAATAGTTGCATGCTTTAATTTTCTAATTACAGGATAATGCATATAAGAGCATATCACTACTCCTAAAGAGGAGCTATGGATTCTATATCTATGAATAACAGGTCTATGCTATCTAGAGTCATGCCTCTAACATATTGGCATGCGTATCACTATTAAAATGTGGGTGTCACCTTTTGGTACATCAAAAGACACAAGGTAAGACAACGAGCCCACTATTCATCTTAGGATTAAGATACAATACAAATGATTGTCTAAAGTGAATCAATTTGCTGAGATAGAATTATTAATCCAAGTCAATTCACTTAATGTCTCGATTCAATACATCGTCATCTATGACAATGTGCTAATGTTTCTATTCGCGGAGTCCACCTCCGATGGTCAAAACAAACTATCTCCTAATAGGGATATTGACAACAAAACAATCTTTGTATGAATAAAGTGGCCAACTTTATTCCTTCAATTGTGGATCTTATGATTTAGACTGTCACCTTAAGAATCATGTTTTCTGCATAATCTGTCTATCATATGCCCAATTCTTAAAGGTTTAGACTGACAGTCTCAGACTTTTGTCTGCTTAACATGCATTCAACAAATATGAATGTAAAGAGAACAAGATTTGGTATATAAGTAAAAAATAATTTATTTATTGATAAAAATGTCTCCAAAGACATATTACATTTTTACTCCTTAGGGCATACACATCTAACATAAGGATCGTGCATATGATGGACATATTATGTGAAAGACATGAATCTTAAAGGTGATGGTCTAAATTATAAGATCTGCAATTGAGGGAATAAAGTTGGGCACTTTATTCATGCTAAGATTGTTATGTTGTCTATATCCCTAATGGTAGATGGCTTGTCTTGGTCATCGAAGTGGGACTCCACGAGTAGAAACATTGGTGCATTATCATAGGTGTCGATGTATTGGATCGAGTCATAAAAGTTGAATTTATTTGATTAATAATTTCGTTTGTGTTAATCAATTCACTTTAGACAATCATATGTGTTATGTCAGAATCCTGAAATGACTAATGGGCCTGTATTCTTAATTTATGTTTTTTGAAGTACCAAAAGGTGACATCTTGACTTAATGATAGTACACATACCCATACGTTGGTGACATGATTATTGATTCGCATAGACTCATTATTCAAAGATATGAAATCTAAAGCTCTTTTGTAGAGTTAATGATATTCTCTTGTATGCATTATCTTGTAGTTAGAATACTGGAGCGCTCAACCATTTGGATGCATAGGTATAACCAAATGGTATACTATTTATGGGTAATAAGTATTCCAATGGTGTGATAATGAAATGTAAGATAAAAATAATTAAGAAGCTAAGATAGAATTTATCCTTAAGCTGATTATGAATATGCTATGGGGATGTAATAAATTATGATATGTCATGAACGGCTAGCTTGTTGAAGCTTCATAATTTTATATAGTTTGAAAGTGCAGCTCTAAGCTTTTAGTACAGTAGCATTAGAGTTGATAATTATAAAATATGTATCTAGGATATTGTATTTTATAATTATAGGAGCTTGAACTATATATGTCCATCGAGTCCCCTTTGCTAGCTCATTATAAATCTTGTAATGATACGGTATATTTTTCCTATATATTGGTGACTTATGTTCAATTATTAGATTGGCTAAAATTTAATACGATTGAATTTAATAATTCATGTTAGTTTATCGGTTGAATTAATTTTGTAAATTAATTTAAGATAAACATATTGAATTATTTAGGTAATATTTTATTTTCTATGAGATTATCTAGATATGACTGTTTTAATCAGATAACTTCTGTATTGGGTTATTTGATTAAAACTGAGGCTCTATATAAGATTCTTGGATGGAAAATAAGATATTCTTAGAGATCAAGATTATTGTAAGCCCGGCAGGCTAGTGGGAAACTTCGGCCTACTGATGGAGTAAGTTTTGTACGCCGGTCATGCAATTATTTGTATACGCATTTTTGACATGTTTTTCATTAAGAGTTGATCTAGATTTGAATTTTAAGGCCTAATCTGAAAAGGTTTAGCCCCAAAATTCGACCACTAGAAATAGAGGGTGAATTTTCTCAGTTATTTAGATCATTTGAGAACCTCTGAAATTCCCTGAGAGTTATTATTCAACATCAAGAATCTTAGCTCTAGGTCTTCTCAAGTGGTTGGAAGGAGAGTCACCGGAGGAAAAGTTGTATGATGTGTGACCACCTATACTTTGATCATGGATAGAGAATAGCAAAGAAGACCAGTTGGTTGAGGCTCTTTTGAAACATTCTTCTCTACACAGATTTGAGCCCACTTCGGTATACATAAGAGGTTAGTAATATCTATCAATAATTTATGTATTTAGCATGTCAAGCTTGTGCTTTAAAAATTACTCTAATTTAAAATTTTTAATATTTCGCTGTGTACTCGTTTTCCAAAAAGATGATCTCCTACCTTGAGATTGTTAACAAATTGAAGCATCAATTCGATTGGTTTGAAGTAAGGCACGTACCACGTGCATTGAACTCAAGAGCAAATGCATTCACCAATCATGCATCATTTGTCAAAGTGAAAGAAAAAAAAGTCATTCCACTAGAATACATCGAGTGACCCAACATCGAAACGACCAAGGAGACGAACTTTGTCAACCCTAGAGATGACTACAGGACCCTAATCGAAGTGTGCATATGTGATGGATGGCTTTTAGAAGACAAACATGTTGCCAGGAAAATCAAGGTTCAAGTAGCAAGATACTGCTTGATAAAAGAGAAGCTTTACAAACGGGTCGATTGCAGGTCCTTACTTCGATGCCTAGGAAAAGACAAAACTGAGCGCTAATTCAAGAAGTTCATGAGGGTTCATACAGCAATCATTCGAGAAGACAATCTCTGTACAACAAGATCCAAAAGGCAAGGTTAATATTGGCTCATCATGTAGAGCAACTTGGAAGGTTTTGCAAAAGAATGTGATAGTTGCAAAAGACAAGCACCAATAATCCACCAACCCATTGAAGAACCATCATCAATTAGTTTGCCATCCCGTTCATGAAATATTCAATGGATGTGGTTGGACCTTTTTGCCAACCCCTAGGGAGGTAAAATATCTTCTCATTCTTATAGATTATTTCTCTAAACGGATTATAGCTGAAGCCTTTGTAGATATTAAAGAACGTGATGTCAAAAGATTCATTTAGAGAAACGTCATCTACCAATTTGGATTACCTAGGGAGATTGTCATTGATAATGGCTTCCAATTCATTTCTACCTTCTTTAAGAAATTTTACCAAGATTGGGATACCATCTTGAGCTTCTCGACGCCTAGATATCCACAAGGTAATAGATAAGTCGAAGCAGTTATTCTAGGTTAAAAAACTCCCAATGATACTATAGGCCTATTAAACAACTCCAAGGTGTGCATCTGGCGAATCCCTATTTTCTTTCATTTACAACACATAAGCAGTGATCCCAGCTGAAGTTGTTGCTTGGGACCTCCGGATTAACTGCTCCCTTATCAATGAAATGACAAATCAGGAAATGATAAGAGATATGCTTGATCTGATTGATGAAAAAAGGCAAAACACTCTCTATCGCCTTGGTCGATATCAGCAAGCAATTACAAGATACTACAATGCCAAGGTAAAAATCAAAAGATTTCATGTGGGAGAGCGTGTGTTGCATAAAGTTTTTTGGAATACAAGAGAGGCGAATGCTAAGAAGTTAGCCACTAATTAGGAAGGCCCATATCAAATTTGAGGCATTGTACATGACAGTGTTTACAAATTGGAGAAACTTGACGGCTCCACCCTTATCAAAAGTGGGAACGCCTATCGTCTTAGAAAGTATTATATTTAGTGTTGCTATGATTATTAAAGTTGAACAATTTTCATATATTTTTTTAGGTTTCTTTAAAGACCATTCGGCTCGTTTCGTGGTTAGTTATCTATCAACATAATTCTTGAACATCAGTCGAATGACCACTTTAGTAATGGTTGTAAAGAGCTTAGGCACGTAAAATTGAACTACATCCAGCTTGATCCCTATACATAGGTATGTAGGTAGCTCATGTGTTATAAATGAGTACAACCGCGTTATCATTACAACAACCATTTTGCTTTATGTGCTACGATGTAATGCCCCCTCATGAGACGCCATAGTTACCATCTTATAACATCTATTACTTATGATTAAACACAATTTTGCTCAATCTAGATAGACAAAGTAATATAAAAATAGCTTGATTTTTTTAAAAAATGAATTTTTAATTAAATCAAATAACTTCATCTAAAAATAAAAACATAGTTACGACGTTACATAAAAAAACTTGAACGTAACAAATATCTTTACCTCAAGGAATCTCATAAAACAAATGAAAAACTAAAATATGTGGAATTAGAAATAATTGAATAAAAGTTTCAATAATCATTAATTCAGGATGCATCGCTTTGATATTTTGTTTCTATCACCATGCACACACTCGCACTGAGCTCCTTTATCCTCATACCTAACTCCTATTCTTAGCTGCAATATGAGAAACATCTAGTAAGCATAATGCTTAGTAAGTACACTGTAACTCTCACAAAACATTTTCATCAATAAACAATATTCAATAAACTAAATTCATCACTAAATAAATATATATTTTAAATAATATATATAGTAATACTTCAAAATATCCGTCTATAATAGGACCCTAGTTTTGTACCGTCATAGCGTGCTAGTCACAGAGAGAGTGAGGGTGCAACCCTTAAACCAACCACAACAAAATGAAGCGATCGCTCACCGGACCCCATCATCACCATCGATCCATCAAGTTACAATGCCTTTCTAAAACATCAAAATTATATAGATGTAACATATATTTAGGTTTTTATAAAAAAAAATCTATCAAATAAAATAATGAGGTAAAAATAACATCATCTTTCATCGTTTTTCATCAATTTCCTCATTATTGAAAATCCTCATCTTAAAACATCTCATACTATCATTGAACATCACTTCATCACGTAGTAACATAAAGAATAATAAAATCACAATTTATGAACCTAGAGCATAATTTTCAAAAGTAGGCAGAATAACCTTGATTCACTTAAAAATTCATAATAATTTCATCTTAACTCCAAATTAGTCAAAATAAGTGGCTTTAGAAACTAGACTAAAAAAAAAAGATTTTGATATATTACACACATATTTTGACAATAATTTACAAGACAAAAAAATCCTCAAAAAATAGTTCAAATTTCAGGTTTGTGTAAAACTGCACAGCTTTCTGAGTCAATTTCAAAAAATCATAACTATTCAATGAGAACTCCAATTCAAGTGATTCAAATGTCAAAGCTTTAGATGTCTAGCATTTGGGAAAAATATAAGAAAAATATAAACAGAATAATACAGAATCAAAAATTGCTGGAACACAATGGCTGCCAAGTGTTTCCATAAAAAGTAGGTGTAAGGCATCAAACAATTCAATACCAATCCATAATCTAATAAAACCTCAATTAAAATTGTAAACACATAAGTATTATGATGATAATTGATAATAAACTACACCAATAAAGATTTATATAACAAAAATATGAAAATCTATGATATCTCTAATCTAGGGTTTAATGAGAGGTTAATCAAAAAAACCAAATCATCAACTCTTTTCAATCACCAATTGACATGAAATGATTGATAATAATAATATAATACTAATTTAAAACACAAAGAATTTAAACAAATATGTTAAATTATTGATACACTTACTAAGATGACTGAAAATAAAGAGATCAAAAACCTTGATAAAGCTAAAGAAAACCAAGCATGAAGCCAATTAATGAGGAGGGAATTGAAGTGTAAGTCTAGGATTATTAATAAAAGGTCTTTATATAGTTTTTATGTGTGGGCTATTTATGAAACCCTAAGAAACCCTTTTTTTTTTCTTTTCCACGTGTTATTCTTTTTTATTTCCTTAGCAAAGCTTACTACAAATCCCAAAAGCCCAAGGCCCTCCTATATGTATACATATATATACCAATGTATAACATAAAAAAAGTTACATATCTAATATATTGTTAGAAAAATAGTATGCAGCAGAATTTAAAATTTTTTGATATAAGAGATTTTATAAAAACACAAGTTTGATACACTATATGCATAAATTAACCAGATTTTATAAACCTTTGAATGCTAAAGAACTCTTGCAATCCGTGAAGAGAAGTAACGTTCCAGAAAAGTCTCAACCAACTGGTCTTTTTTGCTATTCTCTATCCACAATCGGAGTAAGTGTAGGCACACATCGTTTAGCTTTTCCACTAGGTGACTCTCCTTCCAACCAGTAGAGAAATACCCAAAGCTATAATTCATGATTTGTGAATAATAGCTCTCCGGGGAGTTTCAGAGTCTCACTTTGGATTTTTCAACTGATCTAAATAATAATGAGACTCACTCTCCTTTACATAGAGGTTAGACCCACGAGTCAGTACTTATTAGATAAGGCCTCAAAAATTCAAATAAGAATCAAATTCAGATCAATATCTGATAAAATCTACATAGAAACGTGTGATCTTTTTATCGCTCGGTCGGCAAGCCAAACTGACAGATCGGCCTGTTGAACCTACTCTATCGGCAGGTCGAACTTAAAGATCGGGCTGCCAAACCTCTGAAAAAAAATCCTTATGAATCTTTATTTTCCACATGAGATTCTTAGGATAGAGCCTTATTTTTAATCCAAATAACCCAATAGAGAAATTATCTGATTAAAACAATCATATCTAGATAATCTCTAGGAAAATAAATATTCCTGATAAATCAACAAGTTTATCTTAAATTGATTCAAAATTAATCTAACCAATAAACATACATGAATTATAAGATCCTAATAATTCAACAAGTTTATCTTGAATTAATTTCATCACAAAATTAATTCAACCGATAAACAAATATGAATTATTTGATTTTACTGAATTTTTGCCAATCTGATAAATTTGACATAAGTCACCAATTATTGAAAAAACATGCCGTATCGTTACGGGATTTTTGTGAGCTAGCAAATGGAACCAAATGGACCTATATAGTTCAAGCTCCTGATAATTATGAAACCCAATATCCCAGATATACATTTCATAATTATCAACTCTAATGCTACTCCATTAAAGTTTGGAGCTGCAATCTCGAATATATAGAATTATGAAGCCCATATAGCTATGTCTCCATGACATATTATAATGTATCGTATCTCTACAGGATTATCCATAATCGATTTAAAGACAAGTTCTGTCTTACCTTCTCGATTATTTTTATCTTACGTTCTATTATCTCATCATCAAAAAACTTACCATCCAAAGACAGTATACCATTCGGTTACACCTATGTATCCAAATGGTTGAGCGCTCTAGTTTTTCAATTACAAGATAACGCATATAAGAGGATATCACTACTCCTAAAGAGGAGCTATGGATTCTATATCTATGAATAACAGTTCGACGCTATCAAGAGTCATGCCTCCAACGTACCGGCATGCATACCACTATTAAAATGTGGATGTCACCCTTTGGCACATCAAAAGACATAAGTCAAGACAAGGGGCCCACTAGTCCTTTCAGGATTAAGATACAATACAAATGATTGTCTAAAGTGAATTGATTTGCTGAGATAGAATTATTAATCTAAATCAATTCATTTTATGTCCCGATCCAACATATCACCTATGACAATGTGCCAATGTGATGAAATTAGTTTAAGATAAACTTGTTGAATTATCAAGAACGAATAATTCCTGTTTGTTTATTAGTTGGATTAATTTTGAATTAATTCAAGATAAACTTGTTGAATTACCAAGAATTCATTTATTTTCCTAGAGATTATCTAGATAAAGTTATTTTAATTAGATAACTTCTCTATTGGGTTATTTGAATTAAAACTGAGACTTTCTCCTATAGAATCTTGGGTGAAAAATAAAAGATTCGCTAAGATTTTTTATCGCTGGTTCAGCATGCTGATCCTCAGGTTCAGCTTGCCGATGGGGCAACTTCGGCATGCCAGTTAGACAGATCAGCATGCCGACCGCATGATAAAAAGATCACGTGTTTTTACGCAAATTTCATCAGATATTGATCCAAATTTGATTCTGATTCAAAATTTTGAGGCCTTATCTAATAAGGATTGACTCCTGGGGCCAACTTCTATAAAAGGGGAGTGAGTCTCATTATTATTTAGGTCAATTGAGAGATTAAGAGTGAAACTCTACTGGTAAGATTCTGAAAACTCCTTGAGAGCTTTTGTTTACAAATCACAAACACTAGCTTTGGGTTCTCTCAATTGGTTGGAATGAGATTCGCCTAGTGGAAGAGCTGTACGTGAGAGCCCGCACTCACTCCGATCATGAATAGAGACTAGTAAAGAAGGCCGGTTGGTTGAGGTCCTTTTGGAGCATTACTTCTCTTCATTGGTTGAGGAAGCTTTTCAGCATTTATAGGGTTAGTAAGATCTGGTTAATTTATGAATATAGTGTTAGTGATGTGCCTTAGACTAATTATATAATGACCATATTTTGATTTTGTTACATTTGCATTTTATTAATAAAGAGGCATTTTCATTATTGTTTTTTATTCTAATTTCATGAATAGTTAATTCTGCCTAAGATTGTCAAGTAGGTGACTTGATAATAAAACTCTTAGGTGAAAATTGAATTCTATTCTAAATTATCCCTAGTCAGTTATTATTATTGGGATAATAATGAATGAAGACTAGTATGAAGTTTGATTGATGATTATGTTTTACTAATCATGTGTATGAGATACTAAGTCAACTCATAGGTACATATTTGAGAAATGATGGATTTGATTGACCCGCTATGAGGATACTGCATGGATAATTGTCATAAGTGATTCTCATCACAATAGTATTATGCTAGTCCTCTGACCTAAAATCATCATGGTTTCCTACATGACAAGTTCTATATTTTGACACAATCTAATATTATCTTTAATAGGATGATGGAATGGATTGTTGTTGGATATAAAGTGAATCATGTGAGGAATGTGAGTGATTAAGAAGTAATTTGTCCCTCATTTATTATGAGAAATATATCTATGGGCCCCTCAATAAGTTAGACTGAAGTAAAATGTATGGCCATACTGGAATGAATTGATAACGGTTATCAATATCAGTCTATTTAAGATCGAGAAATAATATGATTGAATAGTATAAGGATGACATAAACTATGCCTTATGTTTAATCAAGGTATCTAGTGACAAAAGGACTTTAATACTTATTGTGGATTAGGTTATGTCCGATTATTGACATTCGCATAACTTGGGTAATCATAATGTCTTACTAGAGGCTGCTTATGATTTGTAGGCTAGAAACAGAATTTCGAGCCCACTACGAATGTTATGTGAACTTATAGGGTCGCAAACTTAGAACAGACAAAAAAAAAAAAAACAAATTTTAGGTTTACTGTGTCTAGGTTCAATGAACCTAATAATGTCCAGATTCGATGTACTAGATATGTCCAGGTTCATTGAATCTGATAATATCATATTTGAATTACTGACATTATCTAGATTCTCTGAATCATATTCGAATTACAGACATTATCTAGATTTTTTGAATCATATTCGAATTATAGTTTAGCCTAGTTTAAATCTGACTCTATCTCGAAGTCAATAGATACATATATATATATATATATATATGGTTTTAGGGTTTCTAGCCAAATTAAGAAGAGAAAAGGCGTTCTCTTATTTTAAAAGGTGAAAAACATTAAAACCCTAAAATTAGAGAGAGTCATTTAATGCAAAGGAGAGGGTGCTAGCACATCAATTCATTTTTTAAGAAAGTCTATTCATGTGAATACCTGCAGAGGATGTTGCTCTAAGTAACAACGTCTAAATCCGATCTTGAATACAAAAAGCTCAAGTTAGGGTGTCACCGAAGTGAACACGCTCTCTTCTTTCTAGAAATCTTGCCCCTTTTTGTTATCCTGGTAAGATTCTATGAGTTTCCTATAATCTAATCAAATTGCATGGATCCTCAAGGGTTTTGTGGGAATTAATTTTAATTTTTTGTTGCTTATTTGAATCACAGAATCCAACAAAACCCAACATATAGCGTGTCAAACTTGTGTTTTGAAAAATATTCTGATATAAAAATTTTTAGAATTCTGCTGCGTACTATTTTTCCAACAATTGGTATCAAAGCCATGGTTTTTACATGAAATTGCAAGTTTGTCATCATACTGTATGTATAAATTATGTGATCTTTATTTCTCCTATGCTTGAATTTAATTTTTAGAGAGTTGGTACTCTAGGGTTTCTATATATTTTTATGTTGTCATGGATAATATGGTGAATGTTTATTAATTAATTATGGTTCATTAAATTATTATTTAATTACTTATTTATTAATTAATTTATGCCGGTTATGGTTCCTTAGAGGTTAGAATATGTATCTAGGTTTTTTATGTAATTAGATGACGGACTATCATATCTGTCTAGAAATTATTATTTACTATTAAATTTGTAGAAATTTTGTAATTAAATAATCCTTCGGAGAAGACAGACTAATAGGCGAATCTAGAAGTTGGATGATGGTGCACCCAAGTATTTCCTAAGTCTTTGATTTTATGTTTTCGAATTGTTGAAAATAAAATTGATGAATTACATTAGAAACTGTATTGTTTGAAAATGGTGGTTTCTGCTTGGTCGGCATGCCAAACCTTCCAATTCGGTAGGCCGATGGTTGGAGATCAACAGATTAGATGTGAGGTTCGTCAGGCCATCAATGGGACAGAAATTAGGTGGCTCTGGCAGCAGGCTGAACTTCTAGTTCGGCAGGCCAATTTGTCACGAATCGACAAGCCGATCTGTGAGAATCGGTAGGCTGAAGGGTCATGACTGAAAGGTCGATTACCTAGATCGGCTTGCTAGAAAAGAGCTGAAAATTTTTCCAAAAAAGGTGTGGCTTTTGGTACAGTTTTAATTTTATTTTTGGGACAATTCTAAGAAACACTAAATTTGGATATGATAAAAAATATGAAGTATTCGATTCATACGGGATTGAAGACTTAAAGATGGGCATTACATGAAGAAGGATAGAGTTTGAGGATTCAAGGATGAAGAATGATAATATGTTTCGATTATTCTCTTGTAATCCTTATTTTTTATTCTCTAGGAGGGAACCATAATGTTACAATTATTTGTTATTATTTTGCTTATAGCTTTGCTTGATTACTTTGCTTGTCTGCATTATAATATGATTTGCCATGTATATTGATAACATGCCACATAGAATAGAGAGTGTCGCTCAATTAAATTTGTTCATGCATGTTTTTAAAATTAAAACCTTAATTTCAAAAGATTGAGTGGCAGAAGGTTTTCGAAGAGAGGACCTAAGGCCTCCATTGTTGGTCCATAGAAAGAACATGGTGGTTCCGACCTCTAGGAAGGGATTTCATCATGTACTGGGTTGGATCTCTAAGAGGATAAGGTATTTTAGCATGATTTATGGTTGCACGCCCCTAGGTGGTGATTATAAATCATGAATAAAATATTGAAATGATGGTTATATATTCATGTTAATTTTATTATTAACCTCATCTAGGGGCTCTGTTAATAAAATTAATGGCCAAAGAAACGATTATTAATATATGTTAGATCATACGGATCCTAGATGGCATATATTAATCAGGAAGGGATCTATGTTCCTGATTGAATCTGGCATGACTACCTTAGGAGCTTGTTGAATTCTGAGTTGGTCATGATGTTGGTCGTGGGATACCTTGTTGAGGCATAAACCAATGGAGCTGACATCGATGCTGAAACTCAGATGACTATGGTATTTAAGACTCTATCAAAGGAATTTATTCCGTATAGAGCAACATTTAATTTGAACAATAGGCGGGATATAACCTTAACAGAATTAATGAAACAGTTATAGGAGTTCGAACTGCTGATCAGGGAGTCTCTTGTTGGTGGAGAGTCTTAGTGATGTGCCCTAGGCTAATTATGCAATGACTACATTTCGACTTCGTTGTATTTGCATTTTATTAATAAAGAGGCATTTTCATTATTGTTTTTGATTCTAATTCCATGAATAGTTAATTCTGCCTAAGGTCATCAAGTATGTGACTTGATAGTAAAATTCTTAGGTGAAAATTGAATTATATTCTAAATTATCCCTAGTCGGTCATTATTATAGGGATAATAATGAATGAAGACTAGTATGAAGTTTGATTGATGATTATGTTTTACTAATCATGTGTATGAGATATTAAGTCAACTCATAGATTCATATTTGAGATATGATGTATTAGATTGACCAGCTATGAGAATACTGCATGAATAATTGTTATAAGTGATTCTCATCACAATAGTATTATCCTAGTCCTCTAACTTGAAATCACCATTGTTTCCTACATGACAAGTTCTATATTTTGACACATTCTAATATTATCTTTACAGGATGATGGAATGGATTGTTGTTGGACATAGAGTGAATCATGTGAGGAATGTGGGTGATTAAGAAGGAATTTGTCTCTCGTCTATTATGAGAAAGATATCTATGGACCCCTTGATAAGCTATACTAAAGAAAAACATATGGCCATACTGGAATGAATTGATAAGGGTTATCAATATCAGTCTACTTAAGATTAGAAATAATATGATTGAATAGTATAAAGATGACATAAACCATGCCTTATGTTCAATCAAGATATCTAGTGACAAAAGGACTTTAATACTTATTGTATATTAGGTTATGTTGGATTATTGACATTTGCATAACTTGGGTAATCATAATGTCTTGCTAAAGGTCGCTTATGATTTGTGGGCCAGAAACAAAATTTCAAGCCCACTACTAACGTTATGTGAACCTACAGGGTCGCACACTTAGAATAGACCAAAGACGAATTTTGGGTTTACTGTGTCTAGTTTCAATGAACTTGATAATGTCCAGATTTGATATACTAGATGTGACGACCCGCCTTTTCGGCCGTCACTTAACTTACTTGAAACATCGTTACTTGTACCGTAATCTTACTTACTTAGTAAGAAAATACTAAATTACAAAATTTTTCTTTAAATACTTTTTAAAACGTACTTGGAAATTGTTGCGACCTTTGTCGCCATTCTTGTTGAGACTTCGCTCAACCTTTACCTTTAAAACCATTTCAAACTATTTCTTAAAACTACTAAGAAACATTTATTAAGACATAGCTTAAAACATCATTTCGTAATTTATAATACATTTAGTACAATGTATCTCAAAACCTTTGAAAACACTATATTATATAGTGCAAAACCTTTTCTTTGCATCGTAGAAGCAAACTGTAGTGGTATCCATTCCCACATTTCGCATCTGCCCTTCCGTAGCACCCAGCTCCGCTAACGGGTCCTACTGGTCACCCATAAATTACCTACAGCATGAAAAACTTCTTATGAGCTTACGCTCAGTAAGTTCAAACATAAACTCACAAAGCGTTTAAACATACTTTAAAACTTTCATCATAAAAACCTTTTTCTTAAAACGTTCCTCATAAACGTTTCTCACAAACACTTTTCATAAAACATTTCTAAAACATTCCTCATAAACGTTTTTCATAAACACTTTTCATAAAACATTTCTAAAACGTTCCTCATAAACGTTTTCATAACATGTTTGAAACATTTATAAAATGTTTCTCATAAACGTTTTCATAACACATTTCTAAAACGTTTGTGTAAACGTTTTTCATAAAGCATTTCTTATACGTGTCTCATAACACGTCGTTTATAAACCTTTCTTTGTAAGCATGAAAATGTTTTTCATAAAAATTTAACATAAAACATCTCTCAAAATGTCTTTCATAACATAACATATAAACATTTCATTAAAAGGAATTCAAGCAGAATCAGAATGCATGATTCCATTTATGCTCAATCATGAACTTTCAATTATGAGCATTTTATGAACACTCTTCTTTACTTTAACTTACTATTTCATTTCTTAACTTTCCTTATCTTGCTTTAATTTTCCATCCTTGTCCTTATCTTTTCTTCACTTTCCTTACCTTACTTTAATGTTCGTACCAACTCATTAATCATGAGATCATTAACATGATGCTTCCCTTGCGAAAGACTTGAGACCATCGATCACGTGGTCATGTACCTCACATCTTAGAGGTTAACTTTAACTTTACGTTCATTACCTCATAACACAGAGGCTGGTACGACACTTTTCTTTTTATTCTTACTTTACATTCTTATTACCTTTTGTGAGCATGACAGATGCAGTCACATCATATGCAAACATAATTGTAATTCATAGCTTGTACTGTAAAATCTATTGCACAACAAATGCAACTTATTGCATAATAAATGCAGCTCATTACGTAACAAATGCGTCATGTAATGCAACAACCTTTTACAGGTCATAACATGTACTCTAACATTTATTGCATGACATATGCAACATGTAATGCAATCACATTTTGCAAATCATAACTTTTATATCAAAACTTAACTGAATGCATAACAAATGCATTGTAAAGCTTATAACTTTAATTATAAAATATTATGCATTGTCAAAATGCAAAACATACATTAAATACTTTGGAATCATAACTTGAACTTTTAAACTTTATGCATATTAAATGCAATTATACTTTTAAACATATAGGTTGCAAATACATTGCAAACTTGATCTAAACTGTAAAACTTTTTGCATAATTAATGCAAACATGCTTTTAGAAACAATTTGTATAACCATTGCAAACACGTTTGCAATCATATAAATAAGCATTTGAAAATTATTTACTTCATACTGTAGGTGAGATCTGAACTTACCCGTACTATGCTATATCATACTCTATTCCTTTCTTGTCTCGTTCCTTTCTCATTCCTTTCTCCTTTCGTTGGTCAGCTTCTGTGTCTTGATCATACGACAGCTGACTCATTAATTAACTTCCTTTTTTATCAGTCCACTTGATTGATAATAAAACGTAAACATTAAACATGCTTTCCCTTTATATAACTTCCTGTCTCACTAGCGGTTACGTTACTCAACGTATTACAAAACATTTTTCATCTAATAACGTTATGCTAAATCGGAGTGTCCGGCTCCGTTCTAGCGATTTTTGTAAAAATAACGATTTTGCCCTTGGCAGGTTTTTCGTCCATTTCGTGACTTGACCAAACTCATAACTTAACTTTAACATTCCCTTACATACATAATATGAAAAAATTCTTACTAAAAAACGTTTTCTAACATCGGGCGTTTCGGGTCTGTTTTGGTCATTTTTCATAAAATGAACATTTTGCCCTTGGTCTCATTTTCCTTCATTCTTTCCTTAACTGAACTTTAAATCCTTAAAACTGAGCATCTAGTACAATTCATTTTAATACAATACATACTGTAGGCGAGATTGCCACTTTCTTGGACTCCGAGCTACGCGGGTCTAATTGTACCTCGCTGTATCAACAGTATATGAAGCATCCCTTGTAGTGCTCCTCGAGCGACTATACATGGCTAGGAATGCTTCCTGGAGATCCTACATTCTTGAACATGTCATTCTGGACTCCGATAATACAGTCTGAATCGCCTCGATCTACGTGCAATTGGTATCGGATGATTTTCACCAGAGTGGAATTATCTCAAACAGAGGACACCGTTGCATTCAGAGCATCAAAATGAGTCAGGAGGTAGTCTTGGATCATCGATCGGAGGTCCGGATCATAAAATCCTAAAACAACCTTTGACTGGCCGTTGACCGCCGTTGACCGGCGTCAACGGCCTCGTTGGTAGCTGGGCTTGAGCCTACCCCCCTAAATCGACCCTCCTGAGTCCATTGGTGGGGTCAATTTCATGCAATTTGGCCTCCATCAACACGAATCAGGCACAGGTACCATGGCCAAAACCGGTGGCTCCGTTCACAGAATTCCGACGATGCTACTGTGAAATTGGGTTAGGGGAAATGTTCCCCGTGACCCGCTGAGCAATTCCCCCATGGTGGAGTTGCTCAACACCGCCTGGAATGATGGTCCTAAGACTCCCATGATGGCACGAGGTGGCGGAGATGGTTCTCTAGCAACCGATAGCTGGGTCGTGCAATTGAGGTGTCCAACACCTTGCTCTCACCCCTCTGAGTGTGATTATGCCCTCAATTGGGCTCAATTCGGCCTGGAACGGCAAACTCGAACCCATCCACGATGGCGGTGGCGGGCGTTGGTTGTTTTCTAGCCGGCGGCTGTGCTACCGTGCAATTGAGTGGGGGCTTTTGATGGCCGTCCCACTCTGATCGTTTTGGCACCGGCGGTGTGCCTCACCGCTGCCGGAGATGGCGGCTCTAACGATGGTGCCACAACGGACATAGTGCAGCTTCGACGAGACTTTTCCAGCTAGAATTGAGCTGGGAAAAAGATGCCATCCTGCTCCTCTCTTCACCCTGAGTCCATAGACACCAAAATCACCTCGATTGGTGGTCGGACGGCGAAGATATCAGCTCGGGAAAAATGGGTCTCACTGCCACTTTGGGCGGTGTGTGAACCCTCCTCTGGTGGTCTTTTTGGCTGCTCGGCACACCATTGAGCTCAGCTTGTCGAGATCTTTCCAACGGTGTAGGAGGTGTCGAAAACGGAGCTCAAAATCTCAAATTCATTTTTGTAAGGAGAGAGAAAGTAGAGAGAGAAGAAGAGAGAGAAAATCTGAGTTTATCCGAATTTTCCTTTTTTTTTCTTTTTTTTCTCTCTCTTTGCTTTTATATAAAAAGTGTGATCTACACTTTTTACACAGTCTAATTCTGTACTGTTTGACTTTACAACAGTCCAATTCTTACATTGTATTGCTTTTACAGTGTAATTTTCATACTGCATAATTTCATCAATGTATTTTCCTTACACTGTATTATTCCAAAACCGTATAATTTTCATGTTATTATACAATACTTTTCCTTGAATCACGTTTTTCTCCTTAATTTAATCCTCAATTTAATGCATTTTCAGTGTATTAAAATTTTGGGTTGTTACACTAGATATGTCTAGGTTCATTAAATATGATGTTGTCTAGATTCTATGAATTATATTTGAATTATAGTTTACCCTTGTTAAAATCTAACTCTTTCTCGAAGTCAATATATATATATATATATATCTGTTTTAGGGTTTCTGGCTAAATTAGAAGAGAAAAGGCATTCTCTTATTCTAAAAGGCAAACACATTAAAAATCCTAAAATTTGAGAGAGTCATTTAATGCAAGGAGAGGGTGCTAGCACACCAATTCGGTTTTTGAGAGAGTCTGTTCATGTGGATACCTGCAGAAGGTGTTGCTCTAAGTAACAACATCGAAATTCGATCCTAAATACAAAAAGCTCAAGTTAGGGTGTCATCGGAGTGAACATGCTCTTTTCCTTCTAGCAATCTTGCCCCTTTTGTCATCTTGGTAAGATTCTATGACTTTCTTATCAATCTAATCGAATTGCGTGGATCCTGTGAGGGTTTTGTAGGAATCAATTTTGATTTTTTGCTACTTATTTGAATCACAAAATCCAACAAAACCCAACAGAGAGGCCAATTTGGTGGCTGCTTCTGGTTCCAATCGCAATTTTGGGAATAGAAAAAAATAACGGGCCAAAAACATGAAGTCTTTTGTTCCTGTTAACAACAAGAGCAAGAAGAAGAAGAAGAACCCAAAGAAGCTAAAGTGCTTCTTCTACTGTAAGGTCGGTTACATCAAGAAGTATTGCAAGAACTTCCTTTCCAAAGGAGGTAGATGTGATCTTTTGTATTTAGAAACTTGTTTAGTTGAGGAATCCAGTGACATTTGCTTCATAGATTTTGGTGCAACTAATCATGTTTGTGTTTTAAGAAACAAGAAGTTTCCTTCATGGAGACTTCATGCTTCGGATAAGCGATGGATCCTTGGTATTAGCAGAAGCAGTGGGAGACATCCATCTTTGTTTTGATAACTATAGGAATTTAATTTTGCGAGATTGTTTTTATGTTCCTAAATTTAAAATGAATTTAATTTTTGTACCTTGTTTATTTAAAGACTCCTATATGGTTTCTGTTAATAATAAAATGGTGATTTGTAAAAACAAATCTTTTATCTGTTCTTGTTGGATGCAAAATAATCTATATTTTATCAAACCTAAGATGGACTTACTGCTTAATGTTGAGATGAATGATAATAACTCTAAAAGACTTAAAACTTCTCACTCTAATAAGACTAGAGGACAAGGGATTGTCAGCATAAATTTTAGTTTCTCAAAGGAGAGGACGATATTCAAGTTCTATTTCCAATCATTATAATTCTCTTTGGTTAATTGGTTTTTGTTAAGTATCGATGATAACGCGTCTTTAGACATTTTTAATCTACAATAAAGAATCATATACCAAACAAAAGCAAACATAGCATAATAATTTAGTAAGAGAACACAATCATGTAAAAACATGCAAATGTGTTTATGTGTCAAAACCTTGAAAATATCTCAACCTTACAGCGATAATTCCCAACTCAGAATTCAACAAGCTCCTTAAGGAGTCATGCCAAATTTAATCAAGAACACGGATCCTCTCCTGATTAGTATATGCATCTAGGACTTGTATGATCCAGCATATATTAATAATCGTTTCTTTGGCCATTAATTTTATTAACAAAGCTCCTAGGGGAGGTTAATAATAAAATTAACATGAGTGTATAACCATTGTTTCAATATTTTATCCATAATTTACAATCTCTACCTAGGGGTGTGCCACCATAAATCATGCTAAAACACCTTATCCTCTCAAAGATCTAACCCAATCCATGATGAAGTCCCTTCCTAGGTGTCGGAACCACCATGTGCTAACTATGGACCAATGATAGAGGCCTTAGGTCCCTTTTCAAAAACCTTCTCCTACTCAATCTTTTGAAATCAAGGTTTTGTTTTTAAAACATGCATAAACAATTTTAAATGAATAGCACTCCTTATTTTAAATGTCATGTTATCAATATACATGGCAAATTATATTATAATGCTAACAAGCAAAGCAATCAAGCAAAGCTACAAGCAAAATAATAATAAATAAACGTAATATTATGGTTCCACCCGAGAGAATAGAAAATAAAGATTACAAGAGAATAATCGAAACATATTATCAATTCTTCATCCTTGAATCTCAAGCTGTATCCTACTTCATGTAATGCCCATCTTCAAGTTTTCAATCTCGTATAGATTGAATACTCCATATTTCTGGTCGTATCCAAATTTTAATGTTTTCTAGAATTGTCGTAAAAATAAAATTAAAACTGTATCAAAAACTGCACCTTTTTTGAAAAAAAATTTCAACTCTCTTCCGGCAAGCCGATTTGTATGATTAACCTATCGGTCATGACCCTCCAGTCTGTCGATCTTTTTAGGTCGGCCTGCAAGTCATGACAGTTTGGCTTGTCACTAGAGCCACCAGATTTCTACTCCGCAGACGGCCTGTCAAACCTGATAGTTTGGTCTATCGACCTTGAGACCATCGGCCTGCCAAACTGGAGGGTTTGGCATGCCGACCAAGAAGAGATCACCCTTTTCTAGAAAATACAATTTTGATGCAATTTATCATTTTCATTTTCAACAATTCTAAAACATAAAATTAGAGACTCAAGAAAAACCTAAAAATGTTATTATCCATCTTTTAGATCCGCCTTCTAAATCCGTCTTTTTCGAATGATTATTTAATTACAAAATTCTTTAAAATTAAATAATAATTCCTAGACGGAGATGATAGTTTGTCATCCAATCACATGAAAAACCTAGATACATATTATGACCTCTAAGGAACCATAACTGGTATTAATTAATTAATTAATAATTAAATAATAATTTAATCAACCATAATTAATTAATAAACATTCACCATATAATCCATGACTACATAAAAATATATAGAAACCTAGAGTGCCAACTTTCTAAAAATTAAATTCAAGCATAGGAGAGATCAAGATCATATAATTTATTCATATAGTATGATCACAAACTTATAAATTTATGCAAAAACCATGACTCTGATATCAATTGTTGGAAAAATAGTATGCAGCAAAATTTAAAAATTTTTTATATCAGAGTTTTTTTTAAAACATAAGTTTGACACACTATATGCATAAATTAACTAGATCTTATTAACCTTTGAATGCCAAAGAACTCCCGCAATCCGTGAAGAGAAGTAATGTTAGAGATGTGCCCTAGGCCAATTATGTAATGACTATATTTTGACTTCGTTACATTTTGTATTTTATTAATAAAGAAGCATTTTCATTATTGTTTTTTATTCTAATTTCATGAATAGTTAATTCTGCCTAAGATCATCAAGTATGTGGCTTGATAGTAAAACTCTTAGGAAAAATTGAATTCTATTCTAAATTATCCCTAGCCGGTCATTATTATTGGGATAATAATGAATGAAGACTAGTATGAAGTTTGACTGATGATTATGTTTTACTAATCATGTGCATGAAATACTAAGTCAACTCATAGATACATATTTGAGAAATGACATATTGGATTGACTAGTTATGAGAATACTGCATGGATAATTATCATAAGTGATTCTCATCACAATAGTATTATCCTAGTCCTCTGACCTGAAATCACCATTGTTTCCTATATGACAAGTTCTATATTTTGACACATTCTAATATTATCTTTAACATGATGATGGAATGGATTGTTGTTGGATATAGAGTGAATCATGTGAGGAATAAGAGTGATTAAGAAGAAATTTGTCCTTCATTTATTATGAGAAAGATATCTATGGGCCCCTCGATAAGTTAGACTGAAGAAAAATATATGGCCATATTGGAATAAATTGATAAGGGTTATCAATATCAGTCTACTTAAGGTTGAGAAATAATATGATTGAATAGTATAAGGATGACATAAACTATGCCTTACGTTTAATCAAGGTATCTAGTGACAAAAGGACTTTAATATTTATTGTATATTAGGTTATGTCAGATTATTGACATTCGCATAACTTGGGTAATCATAATGTCTTGTTAGAGACCGATTATGATTTGTGGGCCAAAAATAGAATTTCAAGCCCACTACCAACGTTATGTGAACCTACAAGGTGGCACACTTAGAAAAGACCAAAAATGAATTTTGGGTTTATTGTGTCTAGGTTCAATGAATCTGATAATGTCTAGATTCGATGTACTAGATATGTCTAGGTTCATTAAATCTGACATTATCTAGATGAATCATATTTGAATTACAGTTTACCCTAGTTAAAATCTGACTCTTTCTCAAAGTCAATATATATATATATATATATATCTATTTTAGGGTTTCTAGCCGAATTAGAAGAGAAAAGGCGTTCTCTTATTCTAAAAGGCAACAACATTAAAAACCCTAAAAATTAGAGAGAGTTAGTTAACGCAAGGAGAGTGTGCTAGCATACCAATTCGGTTTTTGAGAGAGTCTATTAATGTGGATACCTGCATAGGGCATTGCTCTAAGTAACAACATCTGAATCTGATTCCAAATATGAAAAGCTCGAGTTAAAGTGTCACCGAAGTGAACCTGCACTCTTCCTTATAGCAATCTTGCCCCTTTTATCATCCTAGTAAAATTCTATGACTTTTTTATCAATCTAATCGAATTGCATGGATCTTACGAGATTTTGTAGGAACTAATTTTAATTTTCTGCTGCTTATTTGAATCATAAAATTCAACAAAACCCAATAAGTGACGTTTCAAAAGAGCTTCAACCAATTGGTCTTCTTTGCTATTCTCTATCCACATTCAGAGTAAGTGTGGGCTCACGTCGTTCAACTTTTCTATCAGGTGACTCTCCTTCCAACCAGTAAAGAAATACCCATACCTATAATTTGTGATTTGTGAATAATAGCTCTCCAGGGAGTTTTAGAGTCTTACTGACAGAGTCCTACTCTAGATTTTTTAACTGATCTAAATAATAATGAGACTCACTCCTTTTTATATAGAGGTTAGGCCTAGGAGTCAGTCCTTATCAGATAAGGTCTCAAAAATTCAAATCAAAATAAAATTTGGATCAATATCTAATAAAATTCGTGTGTAAATACGTGATCCATCTAACCCTTGGTCGGCGGGCCTAATTGGTAGACCAGCCTACTGAACCTACTCCATCGGTAGGCCAAACTTAAAGATTGGCTTGCCAAACCTCCGAAAAAAGATCCATGTGAATCTTTATTTTCTACCCGAAATTCTTAGGATAGAGCCTCAGTTTTAATTCAAGTAACCCAATAGAGAAGTTATCTGATTAAAACAGTCATATTTAGATAATCTCAAAGAAAATAAATATTCATGATAATTTAACAAGTTTATCTTGAATTAATTCAAAATTAATCTAACTGATAAATAGACATGAATTATCTGATCTTGATAATTTGACAAGTTTATCTTGAATTAATTTTATCACAAAATTAATTCAACCGATAAACAAACATGAATTATCTGATTTTACCAAATTCCAGCCAATCTGATAAATCTGAAATAAGTCGCCAATCATTGGAAAAACACGCCATATTGTTACAGGATTTTTGTAAGCTAGCAAAGGGGACCAAATGGACATATATAGTTCAAGTTCTTGATAATTATGAAACCCAATATCCTAGATATACATTTCATAATTATTAACTCGAACGCTACTCCACTAAAAGCTTAAAGTTGCACTCTCGAGCTATATAGAATTACGAAGCTCGTATAGTTAAGTCTCCATGACATATCATAATGTATCGTATCCTCATAGGATTATCCATAATCGGCTTAAGGATAAGTCCTATCTTACCTTCCCAATTATTTTTAACTTACGTTCCATTATCTCACCATTGGAAAACTTACCATCCAATGACAATATACCATTTGATTACACCTATGTATCCAAATAGTTAAGCGCTCCAATTTTCCAATTACAAGATAACGCATATAAGAGAATATCACTGCTCTTAAAGAGGAGCTATGGATTCCATATC
The DNA here is from genome assembly GCA_946598075.1 of Artocarpus hirsutus. Classification (NCBI taxonomy): domain Eukaryota; kingdom Viridiplantae; phylum Streptophyta; class Magnoliopsida; order Rosales; family Moraceae; genus Artocarpus; species Artocarpus hirsutus. The sequence goes on along the minus strand of CAMOHE010040178.1, from coordinate 20,554 downwards.
TATGAATAACAGGTCTACTTTATCAAGAGTCATGCCTCTAATGTACCGGTATACATACCACTATTAAAAATATAGATGTCAGCCTTTGGTACATCAAAAGACATAAGTCAAGATAATGGGCCTACTATTCATTTCATGATTAAGATACAATACAAATGATTATCTAAAGTGAATCGATTTGCTAAGATAGAATTATTAATCCAAATCAATTACACTTTATATCCCGATTCAACACATCGTCACCTATGACAATGTGCTAATGTTTCTATTCATTGAGTCCACCTCCGATGGTCAAGACAAATCATCTCCTGTTAAGGATATAGACAACATAATAATTTTCACATGAATAAAGCACCCAACTTTATTCCCTCAATTGTAGATCTTATGATTTAGACCGTCACCTTAAGAATTGTGTCTTCCACATAATTTGTCCATCATATGCCCAATTCTTAAAGGTTAGAACGATAATCTTAGACTTTTGTTTGCTTAACATACATTCAACAAATATAAATATGCAGAGGACAAGATTTGGTATATAAATTAAAAATAAATTCTTTATTGATAAAAATGTCTCCAAAAACATATTACATTTTTACTCATTAGGGCATACACGTCTAACATACATACTATATATAATTTAAGTTACATATTCTTTATATATATATATATATTAAATATAAACAAATCAATTAATTGATTTCTTCTTATTATATTTCATTTAATTAAAGCAAAACAATATACATCATCACATCATTACTTCATAAATAATTACAATCTCTACATAATTGGCATGGACCTTTTCTGTGACGACCCGCCTTTTCGGGCAGTCACTTAACTTTCTTAAAACATCATCACTTAAACATTAATCTTACTAACTTAGTGAGAAACATACTAGAAAATTTTTTTCCTTCTTTTAAACATTCTTTAAAACATATTTACCAACTGTTGCGACTTTTGTCAAAATCTAAATTGAGACCTCGCTCAATACTTGCCCTTAAAATCATTTCAAATTTTTTCTTAAAACTTAATAAAAAACATTCATTAAATCATAGCTTAAAACTTCACTTTATAATTTTATAAAACATTTCGTATAATGTATCTTAAAACTTTTGAAAACATTTCTTAAACTCTGATTTTCTTAAAACTTTGAAAACACTATATTAAATAGTGGAAAATATTTCTTTTGAGCAGCGAAAACTTACGCGGTAGTATCCATACCTAAATCCTCGCATCTACCCTCTACAACACTCGGCTCTTCTAACGGGTCCTACTGGTCACCCATAAAACTACCTGCAGCATGAAGAAACTTTTAATAAGCTTTCGCTCAGTAAGTTCAAACATATCCTCACAAATCATTTAAAACATGCTTTAAAAACTTTTTCATAAAAACATTTCTCTTAAAACATTTTTCATGAACGTTTTTCATAAACATTTCTAAAAACTTTGTGCATAAATGCTTTTCGTAGAACATTTCTTGAACGTTTTTCTTAAAACGTCATTTATAAACCTTTTCTTGTAAACATAAAAATGTTTTTCATAAACATTTAACATAAAACATTTCTCAATATGTTTTTCATAAGCATTTAACGTAAATACTTTATAATAAGGAATACAAGCAAATTCATAATGCATGATTCCAATTATGCTCAACTATGAACTTCAATTATGAGCATTTTATGAATATTCTTTTCTTACTTTAACTTTCTACCTTTGTTCCTTAACTTTCCTTATCTTACTTTAACTTTCTATCATTGTTCCTTATCTTTTCTTATCTTACTTTAACTTTCCTTATTTTACTTTAATGTTTGTACCAACATTATTAATCATGAGATCATAAACATGATGCTTCCTTTGCGAAAGACTTGAGACCATCGAACATCAAGGTCATGCACCTCACATCTACAAGATCACACTTTAACTTTACTTTCATTACCTCACAACAAGGAGGCTGGTATGACACTTTCTTTTTATCTTTACGTTATCTTCTTATTAACTTTAGTGAGCATATCAAATGCAATCACATCATATGCAAACACATTTGCAAATCATAGCCTGTACTGTAAAATCTATTGCATAACAAATGCAACTTATAGCATAACAAATACAACATAAAACACAAACACATTTTGCAAATTATAACTTGTACACGAACACTTATTGCATAACAAATGCATCATATAATGCAAACACATTTTGTAAATCATAACTTGTTCTCTTTGAAACTTATTGCATAACAAATGCAACATAAAACTTAAAACTTAAACTATAAAACATTATGCATTATCAAAATGCAAAACATATTTTAAATACTTTGAAAATCATTACTTGAACTTTTAAAAACATTATACATATCAATATGCGAATAGACTTTAAACATACAGTTGCAAATTCATTGCGAATCTTCCTTTGAATCTTTAAAACTTTTTGCATAATAAATGCAACATAGTTTAAAAGAAACTTGCATAATAATTGCAAACTCCTTTATAAACATATACATTAATATTTAAAAATCATTTACTTCATGCTGTAGCTGAAGTTTGACACTTACCTGGACTATACTCTAGTGTTCTCTATTCCGTTCCTTTTCCTTTCGTTAGTCGGCCTCTGTGTCCTAATTAAACGACAGCCGACTCATTAATTAACTTTCCTTTTATCAATCTACTTGATTGATAATAAAACGTAAACATTAAACATTCATTCCTTTCTTTTTTTCACAACTTAGTTTACTATCAGTTTACCCTTCTCTTTACTTAATGTTGTAACCCACTGGGTTACCATTCTTTCTGCTTAGCTCGATGACCCATTGGGTTACCTCCTTCTTTATTTGACTTTATAACCTACTGGGTTACCTTCGTTTTACTAGAACATCCCTTATTAAATTTTCCGTCTCATGTGACGATTTTGTTACTTAACATATTACGGAATATTTTTCTTCTAAGAGCAGTATGCTAAATTGGAGTGTCCGACTCCGTCTAGCCATTCTCTCAAAAATGACGATTTTACCCTTAATGGGTTTTTCGTCAACTTCGTCACTCTATAAAACCCATTGCATAACTTTAACATTTTATTACTTACATATTACAAAAAAATTCCTGCTAAGGAACATTTTTTCGATATCGAACGTTTCGGGTCCGTTTTGGCCATTTTCATAAAATGACCATTTTGTTCTTAATCTCTTTTTCTTTCATTTTTCCTTGCCTAAACTTTAAATCCTTTAAAACTTGGCATTTATGATACTTACTGCCTACAGTAGTGTAGGAAACCAATGTTCCCTAGTAAAAACCCAGTTTTCACATAATTTACAGTTTTGGCCCAAAACATAAAAATATTTACATTTTTGCCCCCGAAACAAAAAATGATCAATTTATACCAAAACACTCAGTTTCTCGTAAGGAATAAAACTTAAAAAAGTACTATGGTCGAATTCCAAACATTTCTTGACATTTTCATTTTTTGAATTTTGTGCCTAAAGTTTTGTAAAATTCATAACTTCTAAACCGGCCACAATTTTCAAAAACTATCCATGTTGTCATAATAGTTTTGACGAGTTCTACAACTTTCATGTTGTAAATTTTTTGAAATTTCAACGCTTAGAAGGACTTTTTGGCTGATTTTTAAATCTGCCGAGAATAACTTTTCTTTGCAATTTAGTCCCTTTTGAAATTTCACTAAAACCTTTACTTTCTTCTTTCCATCATTATTACCATCAACATATAACATAAAATAACCATGCCATAATATCCATATTACATGCCATGGCTTAAACATTTCATCAAACACTTTGGATGCATAAAAAAAAAAAAAGACTTTTCAAGGCTTGGGTTTAGAATTTACCTAAACTTTGTCAATCTTTTTGATCCTCCATTTGTGCAATTAAACTTGCTTAGATTCCCTTGTAATAAACGATGACAAAAATTCTATTAAAACCCATCCATCACCTTGAAAAAAAATCATTAAAACCCTTAAAATTTTTTTTAAAATCTTACCTCTAAAGTTGCAAAACTTTGCACTAAAACATTAGGGCTTGTCTTAAGCTTGATTTGGAGGCTTGAAAATCATCAAAATTTTTGAGAAGAATTACTTTGGCGTGGTGGTTTTTGAGAGGAAGAAATGGAGACTTTTTTTGTTCTTCCTTTCTTTCTTTCTTTCTTTTCTTTCCTTTCCTTCTTCCTTTGCACGTTTCACCCAACCCCTCCCCCCACCCCCCCCCCTCTTTTTTTTTTTTGTTCCACCATGGAGACCAAATGGTCTCTATATCCTTGGTATATTATTTTCCAAATGTCCAAATTCAATGAATGTAATAAAAAATGAATTTTGTTTCTTTTCTTTTCTTTTTTTTTTTTATAAAAAGGTGATGAGTCATCACCTTGGTAATCAATTAGGTTACTTTGGGTGGCCAAATGTGATTGGACCACATTTCATGGTGTGATGGCCCAATCAAAATCCATTAACTGTCCACCCAACTTTTTACGCAGTCCAAGTTTATATTAATAGTATTTTTCCTATACTGTCGGTATTCTTTTCCGTCGGTATTCTTTTCCATACTATTACAGTATTCCTTATTCATCCTTATTCTCTAAACAATATTATTCCTATACTGCTTCAACTTAAACAGTTTAATTTTTATACTACATGACCTTAAACAGTCTAATTTTCACACTGCGTTACTTTTGCACTGTAATTTTTATACTGCATAACTCTATCAGTGTACTTCCTTACACTGTTATCTAATACTGTATAATTTTTCATGTTATTATACAATATTTTTCTCCTAAATTGTATTTTTATCTTATATAATTCTTAACTTATTGCATTTTTAATGTAGTAAAAATGCTCGGGTGTTACATTTTCTAGCACATCGAACGTCTTATCACCGTCATCTTTAATATCACTTAATAGCATGTTTGTAATAATATCATTGCTATCAATTATAATGTTAGACTCTCTATTTACCATTAAATAGAAAACTGGGGTGTTACATACAATGTCTAATCTCACCACCATCAATGCTGGATTCGATCAACTCATCCAGTATTCGATTTAATTTTCCATCTTCATAGCCTTTAATCTTACCAATATTGGATTCAATCAACTCATCCAATGTTTGATTCGATTAGCCATCTTCATGGCGTCAAATCTTAACAACATTGGTTTAGATCAACTCATCCAGTGTTCGATTCAACTTGCCGTCTTTATGGCCTTGCCATCTCCATGGCCTTTAATCTCACCAACATTGAATTTGATTAACTTATCTAGTGTTCAATTCAATTAGCCATCTTTATGGCCCTACCATCTTCATGGCTTCTAATCTCACTAACACTAGATTCGATTAGCCATCTTTATGGCCCTGCCATCTACACGGCTTCTATTCTCACCACCACTGGATTTGATTAACTCATCTAGTGTTTGACTTAACTTGCCATCTTCAAGGACCTGTCAATTTCATGGCTTTTAATCTTACCAACAGTAGATTCGATCAACTTATCCAGTATTTGATTTAAGTTACCATCTTTATGGCCCTACTATTTTTATGGCTCCTGATTTCATCAACACTGGATTCGATCTACTCATTTAATGTTCAATTCAACTTGCCATCATTATGGCCCTGTCATCTTCATGGCTTTTAATTTCATCAACATTGGATTCGATCTACCCATCTAGTGTTTGATTCAACTTGCTATCTTTACGGCCTTGCCATTTTCATGGTCTCAAATCTCACAAACACTGGATTCGATATACTTTCTTAGTGCTTGATTTGATTGACCATCTTACAAACATTGGGTTCAAATTATTTACCCAATGTTTATTTACAAACATTGTGACTGTTTGATATTTTGTATTACCAAGTCATGTTAGAATTTGATTAATCAGAGTGACCTTCTAACAAATTCAAAGTTTAATTATTAGTGAATAAAACTTTGAAGGGGATCGATATCAGAACAAATATCGTGAAAAGAAAAAGTGAGATTCAATTCAAGATTGGACAAAGAATGTTCATTATTTCCAAATTACAAAGGCATGGTTAAAAAAACCTGCCTTTAATTTGCCACATTAGAGGTACCCTCATCAATTGGGAGCTACACGGTGGTCTTTTTGTTTGGTTTTGAAGCCTCGTTTTCATCAACCTCAAAAGCTGTTGCATTCGCATCAGTTTCCTCGACATCAGAGTCAGCCTCAAAGGCTAGTAGGTCCTCAAGCTTTGCTATCTTGGCATCAACGTCCCAATTGTTACCTTGATGCTCTTTAAACTCTTTGAACAGCTCGAGCCTTGCCCTAATGGTGGACTTCCTATGGACATCAAGGAGTTATTCCTTAATTGCTGCAACTTCGCTAGCCTTCTCATCCACTTCCCTTTTACCTCAATCAGCTTCTTTTTTTTTTTCAACAAAAGGTTGTTGTTTATATCAATAACCTTCTCATTGGATGAAGCCGATGTAGCAAAAGCATTGTTCATCTCTTACAGCGCTCTCTCTCCACTTCTGCCTTCTTCTTCTCCTCTTGAGCTTTCTTGAGTTGGTCATCCAAGTCATGTGTAAGTGTAGTAAGCCTCTCATGTTTTAACACATCCTTATTCGCAAAGATGTTATACATCTAGAAGGCCTACAAAATACAAGGTTAAATATTTACTCATGAAAACAATTTAAATCGAAGCGGGACTTGTTCAAATTTTACCTGGCCAAAGATGATAGAGGACTCGTTGCAAAGCCAGGAGAGAGATTTCCCTCAAAACTTTGTTTCGTTTGCGAAAAATTTGAAGCTCTTCATAGCATTTAGAGCTGACTCCCTATCCTACAAGACGACATTAGCATCCTTTGACACATCAAGTGTCTTCTCGTTGATTTCTTTGATGATGGTTTCATCTACTTAAGAGAGCTCGGCCTCGGCTGCTTTCATTTCCTCAACACCAAGGGCTGGATGTCGAAAGGAGGAGGTGGGTGTAGATTCATGATGTCCATTGGCTTCGAAGGAGGGGTCTTCTAAGTGTCCAAGGCATCGGATTTGCTTGCTTTGCCCTTCTTCTTCTTTCTCTTTTCTTTAGCCGAGGCTTTTATAGCAGCTTTCCTTCTAGTGCCTTTTCGACTGATGGAAGTGTTTCCTTCATTGAAGACATTGCAACTTCTACGAGTATAGCATCTTCATCAGAAATAGAGCTTATGTATTTTGATGAACCATATAACCACTGAAGTGAACCGTGGCAAAAAAAAATCTAATCGACACAATTAGGAAAAAGAATAGGGATACCTATTGGAATTTCTCTAAAATTTTTCCAAATGGATGATTTTCTACGTCAATCAGAGTGTAATACCTCTGCCCAAGTCCATCCTTCAAAAAAGTAAAAGTGTTAAGCTTCTCTCAAAATCTTTCTCTGCTTAGAGGGGCATGGTTCAACTTGTAATCTACAAAGCAAGGAAGAAACATAAGGATTAGTTGGAATGACTGCATCAAGCAAAGTAGGGTTCAAAACTCATCAATATGTCCAAAAGGAAAGGGAAATGGAAATCAAGTGGTGAGTTTCACAAAATCATGGTTGAGGGACATAAAAAAGTATTTCTTCTTCCACTGCTTGTTGCATTAACAAAATCGATGATGATTCACTTTGATTGCCTATAAACAAATTAAAAGTGAGCCACATTCTTATTGTTGGGCTTTAAATAATAGCACCAAAGGAAGTCCATTATTATGAAGTTGATATCTACTTCCTCGTTAAATACTATTAGAGCAAGGAGTAGTCACATCTTGTTTGCCATAAGTTGTGTTACTGAAATCTAGAAGTGAGATGCGACTTCAAAAATAAACTCAGGGATTGGCAGTCAAAGTCGTAGCTCCAACCATTTGGTGTAAACGCATGACCAACCATAATCCTGAGTATCTGCTAGCTAGTAGGGAAAGGAGATTTAGATTTCTACAGAAGTAGGAATCCCATACTTAACCTAAAATTTTGATAGATCCTCACTTTTGAGGATGAATTCTTGGTTTTTACCAAACAAGGAGACCTCCTTCGCAGGTGATTTGTATATTCTCTTTTTGGGTGATTCATTCTGTTCGACATGATTAAAGGGACCTATAGGTCTTTTCTTTTCCTCGCTTCGATGGTGCCTTCTTCTGCTGCTCTACTGCTTCCAGCCCTACCAATTCGAGGATCCCATTTGAGTCTCTATTGTTCTAGGATCCCTTCATTGACAACCCTCTTGTCGTCACTACCTCAGAGATTGCTGCTTTTGTTTACGCTAGAACTAATATCAATAATCTTCTTTGACATTTTTATGTTTACAGAAATAGAATTTTGGAGAAAATCGAGAGCAAAGAAGATCAAAGAGCCAAGGAATTCGAGACTCGAGGGATTCTGAGGGAATTCTTGAAAGTTCTAAACCCAAAAGAACCAAACAAGTCTCGAAACTATAGATTTTCTTAGAAAGTGAGGTGAAAATGGTGTCAAAATGCACAAAATTGCAAGAAAATTGGATCTATAGAAAGAAAATCATAAGAATATCGAGGAAAAGTAGAGAATCTTGCCTGAGAATGGGAAGAAAAGGCTAGAAAACTCGAGAGGAATTGCTTGAAATTTGAAGTAGAGATGAAAGTGAAATGAAGGAGGAGAGAGATCCCTTATATATTGTCTAAAGATGATGATGGATGGCTTGGATTTATTTTCAGGGAAATGATTTAACGGCTAAGATTAGGATATCTTTTTTACTTCCTACTCAAACAGAGGCGCTGTCTCTTCAATTAGGTGTTGACATTAGTGGTGCAGAGACATTTTGAAATGCTCCAATCATACGTACCACATGTAATGAGTGATTGACGCTCACATTTTCCCAAGGTAGGGTGACAATTATGGTGTGAATGCAAAGTTTTGTCCAAAGGAAGCAATGTATTATCGAACCTAGGTTTGGACCTACTCAGAATGACCAATTCACTCCTGCAATTGATTACATCGACTAAGGAGTAAAGGCTAACTGTTTGAGTACGATTTGGTAAAGCCTAAATTGTTCAACAAAGGCCCAGAATGAGGAATCCAAATTGCGGTTAGAGCGAATCAAGCCAAATAGAGTGTTTGATTCAAGACAGATTGATATGGAAAGTATCACTTGCTCATTGCTTAGTCAACTTAAGGCATCAATTGATTCGATGGTTATGGTTCGATTGTAGTTTTTGCTCGTTTCATTTTGTGTGAATATAAACATTCCTTACCATTGTAGATTTGCTAAGTTTTGATCCAATGGAATCGATGTATATAACTTGGTAGTTACAAGAACATATATGCTAAGCCACGAAATAGGATGTGGGGAGAAGTCCGCGTTGAAAAAAGAATACGCAGTGAAATTTTAAAAATTTTAAATTAGAGTATTTTCTAAAACACAAGTTTGACATGCTATATATATAAATTAATAAGATCTACTAACCATTTTATGCTGAAGAGTTCCTACAATCAGTGATGAGAAGAATGTTCTAGAAAAGCCTCAACTAACTGGCCTTTTTTGCTATTCTCTATCCACGATTGGAGTGTGTATGGGCATACACCATACAGCTCTTCGTTGGTGACTTTCCTTCCAACTAATTAAGAAGACCTAGAGCCGAAGTTCGTGATTGTGAACGATAGCCCTTAGAGAGTTTTAGAGTATCTAACATTAGAGTACTCACTCTTAACTTCTTAACTGATCTGAATAACTAAGAAAACTCACTTTCTATTTATAAAGGTTGGACCCAGGGTTGGTCATTATCAGATAAGGCCTCAAAAATTCAAATCTGGATCAACTTCTGATAAAATCACTTCAAAAACATGTAATCAGATTATCGTTAGATCGACAGGCCGAACTAATGGATCAGCCTTTCGAACTAACTCCATCGGCAGGTTGAACTAACTAATTGGCCTGCCGAATTTGCAATAATTTGATCCTTGAGAATCTTTTATTTTCCACCCAAGATTCCTTAGATAAAGCCTCAATTTTAATTCAAATAATTCAGTAGCGAAGTTATTTGATTAAAACAATCATATGGATAATCTCAAGAAAAATAAATATTTTTTATAATTCAACAAGTTTTTCCTGAATTTATTTTCAAAATTAATTCAACCAATAAACAGACATGAATTATTTGATCCTATCGAATTTTAGCCAATCTAATAATTTAACATAAGTCACTAATTTATTAGAAAAACACGCCGTATCGTTATAGGATTTATTACAAGATAGCAAAGGGGACCCGATGGACCCATATAGTTCAAGCTCTGATAATTATAAAATACAATATCTCAAATATATATTTTATAATTATCAACGTTAATGCTACTCTACTGAAAGCTTAGAGCTGTACTCTTAAACTATATAAAATTACGAAGCTCCAAATTAGCTAAGTGTCCATGACATATCATAATGTGTTGTATCTCCATAGGATATTCATAATCGACTTAAGGATAAATTCCATCTCACCTTCTCAATTATTTTTATTTTGCGTTCTGTTATCTCACCATTGGAAAACTTACCATCTAAGGATTGTATACCATTTGATTACACCTATACATCCAAATGGTTGAGCGCTCTAGTTTTCTAATTACAGGATAACGCATATAAGAGAATATCATTGACTCTACCAATGGAGCTATGGATTCTATATCTATGAATAACAGGTCTATGCTATCAAGAATCATGTCTCTAACATACCAGTATGCACACCATCACAAAGTCAAGATGTCACTTTTTAGTACATCAAAAGATATAAGTCAAAATAACGGGCCCATTAGACCTTTCAGGATTAAGATACAATATTTATGATTGTCTAAAGTTAATTGATTTGCATAGATGGAATTATTAATCCAAATCAATTCCACTTTATGTCCTGATCCTATACATCGTCACCTATGACAATGCATCAATGTTTTTACTCGCAGGGTCCAAGTCCGATGGCCAAAACAAGCCATTTCCTGTTAGGGATGTAGACAATATAACAATCTTAGCATGAATAAAGTGCCCAACTTTATTCCCTCGATTGCGGATCTTATGATTTAGACCGTCACCTTTAGAATTATGTCTTCCGCATAATCTGTCGATCATATGCTTGAATCTTAAAGGTTTAGATTGACAATCTCATACTTTTGTTTGCTTAACATACATTTAACAAATATGAACATAAAGAGGATAACATTTGGTATATTAACAAGAAATAAATTTCTTTATTAATAAAATGTTTCCAAAAACATATTATAACATTTTACTCCCTAGAGCATACATGTCTAACAGTATGATGTTTACGTCCTATCGAAGATCGACATGTGCCTTACTACTACAACCACTACTAAGCCCACTCCTATCAAATTGGAGCTACAATCTCATATAGCACACTATATATATGGTAGCGGTAGCTTCACTGAGAGACACACGAAAAAACTTATAAAAACTCTATAGAAATAGTTACTTTTTTATATCATCTTTCTCAAATACTTTGTAATCTGTACCAATTCATTCATTATAGTGAAGAACAGTAGATATAGCTCTCATTATAGAGTGAACTACTATAAATCTCGCGTGTGGTATTATTTATTTTTGCAATAATGTTTGATTATATACAACTTTGATTTAATTTTCATCGTGTAATTATTTTGATCTTGTTCTTGAAAGCTATATAGATCGTAACAACGGTCATTTGAGGGCCCAAATTTATGAATAGCAAATATCAAATTGAATTCTAATCTGTTTATATTCAATTGTAGATCCAACGTCTACAGTCGACGAAGGCTTTGAAAGTGGCAGCGAAGATGTCGGTATCGTGCAAATGGTTGAGCCAGGGTGCCTAATTTTATTAATGCCTATAAAATCATAAGCGATGAGATTAGGGGTATTTCATGGATTTAGAAATTTTTTTCAATTTTCAATTTTTTTTATTCTTACACTACAATATGTTATTTCTTTCCTTCTCCCAATTTTTTGTCACAAAATGAGAGGCATATATAGATGTAATAAGGGAGGTGGTTTGTTTATTAATTAAAAAAAAGGCGGTTTGAAAGGAAAAAAAAAAGCATAAACATATACTGTTTATTAATTAAAAAATGTGGTCTAAAAAAAAATAAAGCATAGACATATATGAAAGAAATTATTTAAAAGGGAGCAAAGTAAGGAAAAAAAAAAAAGTTTTATGAATGTAAATTGTAAAAAGATTTAAGTGTAAAAGAGCTTCTGGCAAAATAGGGACAAAAAAGAAAACAAATCATAAAAGGAAAATTGTGTTGTATTCAACGGTACAAATGCATAGAATGAATATTAGAATATTTGATGTCAAAGAAAGGTATTCACAGCCAAGCTTACAAACAAACCCAACAATGCCCCAGCTATGACTTCAACCTCAGTATGGCCAATGGATTCTTTTAACGGAGAATATTTTCTTCTTTCTAACCCTTCTTTGGCTTCAGCTCCCTTGATGCCAGAAGGAATTTGCCTCGGAGTCTTCTTCTCCGACTTGGATACCAAAAGGGCATTTTTTGTTTTTGATGAAATGGAACCTGATTCCTCCGACAAGTAATTTAAGGGAGAGGATGTCCCTGCTTGAGAATTGAAACCATCCACATTCTCCTCTGCGGGAATGGAATTTGCTCGAGACTTTTCTTCTAAGGCTTTGTTGAGCGTTCTCGCATGGATTCCTACTTCTCTTCTAACACCCTGTGAAAGAACACATACGGCCTAAATTTCAGTTCAGGCGATCCAACTAACGAAATAACAGTACAGATGGAAGACAAAATCTCATCCAGCAAAACTCAAGGGAAAAAATAGTTGTATCATCAAAGATTTAAAAGTGTGCATGGCCAAATAGAAAAAAGCAAGCAAATTCAGATAAATTCTCTGAGTGTGATGGGATGTGGTTATTTGAAACTCCTTCATTGTTAACGAAGAAAATGATAACTGCAACTTCAACTTTACAAGAGTAGCTTGCAAAATGGAAATGTAACTTCACCTTCTCACAGAGTATCTAGAGAGAAAAACAACACCATATTGTTCCCCAGTTCAAAAGAATTGATAGAAGAAGCTGTGAATTTTACTTTGAGATGAGAACTTCAAATGCAATGGAATGTGCGGGGGAAAAAACATGTAAAAAGCATAGATATTATTTCACAAGTCAATATTAAGGATTACGCTGCGTTATCTCTTGGATGTACTTATTGTCAAAGGTATCTTACAAGTCATTCTATAAGTATCACTTAACAATTGCGGCGCAATCTTATTTTAAACAATTATATATTTTTATCCCAAAATTTCCCATCGAGTTAAGGGATACTATTTCATAAATAAAGATACGATGTTAAGGACTAAACTTGATCTTATGTAACATGCCTTTTTTCAACTAAATCAATTGGTATGAGAAACTCAACTCTATCTGTTAGAGAAGTTCTAACTTCTATGTTTGCCGCTAAAGGAACTAGCTTGAAATTGAATTCAGAAATAATGAGATTTCAGGTTTCTCCCCTCTTGAGTTCTCTTTCCACCTCTAGAATTCCCTTTTTTTCTCTCTCTCTCTCTCTCTAATCTCTCCAGGTTCTATTTCTCTATCTCAATTCAATCTCCTCTCTTGGTCCTATGTCACCCACAATAGAATCAACGCAAATTTTACTCAATCATGCCTCATTCATTCAACATTTTAAAGACCTTTCAACAATATACCAAAAGTAACCCCATATCATGATTCATGATTATGAGAAAACGAATTCGGCAGAAGACAGAACAACATGCGAGTGTGAGTGTGAGGTACAACATCTAGAGCATGCTCAATCAAGTGAAGGAGATACCATTACTATTACCGTTACCAACAAAATCAACATTTTTTTGTTCTTTTTTAACAAACATACAACCATTGCAAGACCTGGCATGCTCATCCTTTGACTTTTCTATACATCAATCAAATTACAACATCGACACACTTAAACGTTTATACCTGGGCATCGTACATAACAAGGCCAGCATAAACGACCGTTATACCAAATATTGAATCCGAGAATCCTCTGCAGATGAGCAAAGGCAGTTATTTCAAACATCAGTTTCCAAATTGAATTTGTAGTCGACAATGATCAATAATGCTTACCTTTCAAGACCAAGGCATGTTGCAGCCGCCACAACTGCCTATCCATCATCCATTGGCATATGCATTCAACACTTGATTTGTCAGATCATGATTCAATAACCTTGTAAATCTATAACCCAAAAAAAAAAAAGATATATACATACACATGAAATGAAAATATGAACAAGTAGGCGGGCCCTCTAATTTCTGAAAGAAAAAATTATATAAAACCTCATAATATGAAAATTTTTGTCCTAAAAACTAAGTGGGATCTACTTTTGCATTAAAAAAAAAAAAGAAAAGAAAAAAGAGAGAGAGAGAGTTCCAGGACACCGTGCAAAGAGAGAGTTAGTGTAGCTAGCTGCAAAAGGTTAACTATTTTATCGAGTCTGTGTGTGTATATTCCCTGGTTAATGCAGTATTACAGAGACCTGTACTGTAATGTAGATTAATGATGCAGAGAGAATGACATGAGGGTCCCTTTTTTCCAGTTCGTGAGACGGGAAATGAACGAAATTAAAAGAGCTTCTTATGCCCATGAACATGTCGGGATTTGGCGCTCTAGACCTTAAAATTCTTTTCTTGAAAACTTTATCTTAAATTTACGAATGGTAACAATTAAATACATTAAACTTTGAACAGAATAACCATAATTTGTTTTCTTCTTTTGTCACTCTTTTACAAACAGTAACAATTAATAGCCCATTTAGTATGTAGGTTCAAAAAGTTTTATAGCCTGCTTGGTCTATAAATTCACAAGGTTTTAAGCTAGTTTAAACCACGTAGGTAGTTCAAACTAACGTTTGGTAAAGTAATGACTGAGGTTCATTCAAACTATAAAGGCGGTCCTCAACCAACCAAAACACCCAAACGCCAAACTTTACCCTCTCAAGTTCACACAGTTTGAATCATTTTCTATAGTAAAACTTATTCCCAGTCTCGTTTTTCTTTTTGTAAATCATGGTTTTCCAAACAGCAGTTTTTGTTTTAGACTTGATGTGATGTTACTGTTCTCGTTTTAAACTATTACATTCCAAATACCAGTTCAAAACAACTTTTTAAGCCATACAGTCTAGAATCCATTTCAGAGCAAATATGTATACATATATATTAAATTTTGAACAGAATAACCATAATTTTCTTTTTAGCACGTTGTTCCCTAAATTGCTCAAAGTTCACCCTGAAAAAATTATTATTGTTGTTGTTGTTGTTGTTAGGAAGTTAACCCCAGAATTAGTCAGAAT
Organism: Artocarpus hirsutus; assembly: GCA_946598075.1. NCBI lineage: Eukaryota > Viridiplantae > Streptophyta > Magnoliopsida > Rosales > Moraceae > Artocarpus > Artocarpus hirsutus. The sequence goes on along the minus strand of CAMOHE010040178.1, from coordinate 5,267 downwards.
ATCCTAAATTAATCTGCAATTGAGGCTAGTTACAATTAAACTTGTAAAAGTGGAAGGATTAAAGTAAAAAGAAAAGAAGTTGAAAGACAAAAGTAGTGAATGAAGAAAGATGATGGGGATAATGTTAAATACATACAGAGGAATGAGTGGAGGGGAAGCCACCAGCCTGAAAAGCGGTCTTAAAATCAAAGTGTTTTCCGTAAAGAATTACATTACTCCATGGCTTACATAGCTGCCCAATACCCCCAGAAACACCCGCCGCTATCAACACCTGAAAACAAAAAAAAAAAAAAAAAAAAAAAAAACAAAAAACAAAAAAACAAAAAACATCATCAATTTTTGCAAATAAGTATATTATGTTAAAAATATAAAGAGCAGAAAAGACGTTGGTTAACCTTGTTATGGAGAAGCTGCACTAGTATTTCCGGTGATAGCTGAGCTCTACACAAACCTACTCTTCCTCTTCTTCTTATTCTTGTTCCGAAGGGTGGCAATTGGTTTCCATTTCTACGAGAACTACAACTCTGATAATGAGAAGAAGCATTAGATAATGAAAACGAAATGCTGCTCTGACAATTCTGCAGCTGTACCCACATCATGATTTCTGATCTCTGCCTCTGTGGACACCACCGAGCGAGTATACAAGTAAAAGCCAAGGGGATCCTTTATGTTATGTTATGTTATATTGACATACAACATTTGGAATGGAGGAATACACCCCCAACCACAAAACGACATCCCTCATGATGCATGATGGCCCATGTAAAGTCACAATTTATGTTCTATTAAATTATACATAAAAGAATTAATGGAGCAAAAATCTACACAAAAAATTACACAAGTGACTAAAACTAGGTTTTTGTTTTATTTCGACCTTCCGCCACTGGTGAAGCCATAGACTTTTTTGACTGGGATAAATAAAAGCCCTGTTTTGAAGCAAAACTATAATACAAATTTTTTTTTTTTAACTTTGTTTATCTCGTTGCTTCTTTAGATTTTTTCCCCCAAATACACTAAATTTTGAATTGAATTTTTAAAGTTAAGAGTCCAAAGAATTGTGAATCTACACTACTTTGAATCAAAACTAGAACAATAGTTTTTTTAACCTTTGTTTATCTCTTTGTAACTTTGATTCCCCCAAATGAATTAAATTTGTAATAGACTTTAATTCTTTTAAAGTTGAGTCTAAAGAATTATGAATTTACATAGTAATATAGTTGACTTTTAATTTTCTTGAGATTTTAAGTTTTAAATATGAAAATTTAACAATGAAAACTTAAAGGCGTTTGGCAAGTCAATCGGAACCAATTGGTTCCAACCCCCTACAATGTGGAGCTTTTAACAACTATAGTAAAAAAAATAAAAGGTTACTATAGTGTGAAGCTCTTATATGCTATAGTTTTTAACTCAATATTTTCAATTCAAACGGTTTTTTAGACACCCTATTAGGGTATCATTGCAAAGTTTTAAAAAATTTATGTAAGCATTGTGATTGAAAAAAATTTAAGGGGAAGAGGGGGGGTAAGGAAGGGCACCTACTGCAGCTCTACCCTTGCCTCCAACATCAACTTTTTGAGCCTAACTACTTTGAGATTTATAAAATATACTATTTTGATCCTTTAGACAAATAGAAAATGATGACAGACAACTAGAGTTTAAAGGGGAAAAAAAAAGTAAAAGAAGGTTACAATAAAACACCAAAAGATGTTTGAGAGCATTAGTGTAACATCCACCTAACATAATCCTTAAAGACCTATCTAGTTACATTAAGTAGTGTTACATCGTACCTTATTACTTATGTTAACCTTAATATGTTATTCAAAAGGACTGTAAAAATACAGCCAAATTTGAACTTTTAAAAAGTTTTAATTAGTGAGGATATCAAAATATATGTAACACACCCTAAATAGCTGGTTAAATATATACAATATAATACATCTCTCAAAAAAGGCTTAGCTATGTACCATATATAATCCCTCTAGCTCACCAAAAATGCATATACAATAAGACCACAAAATAACAGGTCAGCTAGTCCATATATGTTAACCTCTAACATTAGGAGTGCGCCAGCCAACCATCTAGTCCTCAGCTAATGCTAGAACGTGCCCTCATCTGTATCAACATAAAAATGAGTGAGCTAATACCCAGTAAGTAGAATTATGCAAGCATGAGTAGCATTTGAATAAATGAGCTCAATTAATATATGCTTACTCCTAACTTTTCACTTTGTCAGTCTTTCATTTCATTTACTCTTTACTATATCTTTCATACTCTTAACATAGTGTACACAATGTTTAGTGTTTCCTAGAGAGAGAAGTATTACATCTTAGATGTTTAAATCATTGGCGTCCTAGGCGCTTAACATCTCACACGGCATCCTAGATGCCTAACCGTTGGCATTCCAGACGCTTAACATCTCATATGTTATCCCAGATGCCTAATCATTGCATCCCTGATGCTAAAAAGTTTCACATCATTGCATCCTAGATGCTTAGAGTCCCATCACAGCTCACCAATACAATCAATTTCACATTTGTCATAATTCTTTACATGCTGGCATATATTTGAAATCACAACATGTAATGCAATGCATATAACTATCACATCTTAATTCACAACATTAAATGCACAACAATTATGGTGATATTGTTGAAAAAATAGTGCATAGCAAAATTCTAAAAATTTTATACTAGAGTATTTTCTAAAACACAAGTTTGACACGCTATATGCATAAATTAACTAGATCTTACTAACCTTGTATGCTTAAGAACTCCTAAAATTGATGAAGAGAAGTGTATTATAGAAAGATCTCAACCAACTAGCCTTCTTTGTTATTCTCTATCCACGATTAGTGTGCATGTGTGGGCACACTCGTATAGCTCTTCCTCCAGTGACTCTCTTTCCAACCAATTGAGGAAACCTAGAGCTAAGATTCATGATTTGTGAACAATAGCTCTTAGAGAGTTGTAGCAACTCACAAACTAGAGTGCTTACTCTTAATTCCTTAGCTAATCTAAATAACATATAAGTCTCACTCCTTATTTATAGAGGTTAGGCCCAAGAGATAATCCTTATTAGATAAGGCCTCAAAAATTTGAATCAGGATCAATATCTGATAAAAATCGCGTCTAAAAATACTTGGTCAAAAATCGCTCGGTCGACAGGCTGAACTGACAGATTGGCCAGCCGAACTTGAAGATCGGCCTACCGAACTAACAATAAATGATCCCTACGAATCTTTATTTCCCATAAGAAATTCTTGGGATAGAGGCTCAGCTTTATTTCAAATAACCCATTGGAAAAGTTATCTTATTAAAACAGTCATATCTACATAAACTCTAGAAAAATAAATATTCTTGATAATTTTACAAGTTTATCTTGAATTAATTTATTCAAAATTAGTCCAACTGATATACAAACATGAATTATCTGATCCCAATAATTCAATAAGTTTATCTTGAATTAATTTTTCACAAAATTAATTCAACCGATAAACAAATATGAATTATTAGATCCTACTAAATTTTAGCCAATTTGATAATTTGACATAAGTCACCGATTTATTAGAAAATTACGCCGTTTTATTACAGGATTTATTATGAGCTAACAACAAAGGGGACTTGATAGACCTATATAGTTCAAGCTCCAGACAATTATAAAACCCAATATCCCTGATATACATTTCATAATTATCAACTCTAATGCTACTCTACTAAAAGCTAAGAGTTGCACTCTCGAACTATATAGAATTACGAAGTCCAAATAGCTAAGTCTCCATGACATATCATAATGTATTGTATCCCCATAGAATTATTTATAATCGGCTTAAGGATAAATTCTATTTTACCTTCCCGATTATTTTTCTCTTACGTTCCATTATCTCACCATTAGAAAACTTACCATCCAAAGATAGTATACCATTCGGTTACACCTATGTATGCAAATAGTTGAGTGCTTCAGTTTTTCAATTATAGAATAATGCATATAAGAGGATATCAATGACTTCTAAAGAGGAGCTATGGATTTCATATATATGAATAACAAATCTATGCTATCAAGAGTCATGTCTCAACATACCGGCATGCGTACCAACATAAATGTAGATGTCATCCTTAGGTATATCAAAACATATAAATTAAGATAATGGGCCCATTATTCATCTCACGATTAAGTTATGACACATATAATTGTCTAAAAGTGAATTGATTTGCCGAGATACAATTGTTAATCTAAATCAATTACACTTTATATTCTGATCTAATGCATCGTCATCTATAACAATGCACCAATGTTTTTATTCATGGAGTCCACCTCTAATGGCTAAGACAAACCATCTCTCATTAGAGATATAGACAACATAACAATGTTAGCATGAATAAAGTGCCTGACTTTATTCCCTCGATTGCAGATCTTATAATTTAGACCGTCACCTTTAGAATAATGTCATTTGCATAATCTGTCCATCATATGCCTGATTCTAAAGGCTTGGGCCGATAGTCTCAAACTTTTTTTTGCTTATCATACATTCAACAAGTATGAATGTAAAGAGGACAACAATATAGTATATGAATAATAAATAAACTCTTTATTGGTAAAAAATATCTCTAAAAACATATTACATTTTTACTCCTTAGAGCATACATGTCTAACAGATACAAGTAAAATTCTACTTACTTTACTCAATGAGATTGTTAATAAAGCTCTCGTGGGGCTTGATACTTTACACCTCTAAAAGATTGAAAATTTCTAGTTAGATTACCACCAATCCGACAATAACTAAAATTCAAACATTAAAGAGCTCATTTTCCTATTTTTAAATATTTATTCTAAGTCTAATCCTTATAATTAGCTTCACTTTAACCTCTTAAATTACAAAATATATCAAAATTAAACTTCAATTGAATTCGTGGTTCAAAAATAATGAAAAACAGACTCTAAGGGCCTGAAAACCTTTGACTAGGCCATTTGGCCTAGTTTAGCCAAAGGCTAGACAAGGCAGCCCTACTCAGACATGTGGGCGTCCGGCCCAGGTGTATTCCTTCAAGCCTCCATAGGACCCACTTTGCGGGGCTCCCAGACTTATGGCTCTTATTGGTAGACCATCCCCGTGCCGCCCACTCATCCGTACTGTCCCCTCTTGAGCCCTCTGGCCCCTCAGGGTTTTTCTTTCGCGTCCCTTGGGTTTGAACCTCAAACCTCTTAAGGGGGGTTAGAACCTCAAACCTCTTAAGGGAGGTTTGAGGTTCGAACCCAAGGGACGCGAAAGA
>CAMOHE010040176.1:0-10142 GCA_946598075.1 Artocarpus hirsutus | reverse complement strand
AACCTGTTTTTCAATTCCCAGATCATGAAAATCATATAAAAAGCATAGAAAATCATAATAGGACAAATTTAAATCATTTTCCCCAAATTTAAACTCAATTTCACAATAAATTTGAAAATCTAAGAAAAATGTAAAAATTTGATTAAACTAATTTTTATTCAAATAAAACATAGATTCATAGTAAAATAAGTCCTATAAGCTCAGATTAAACATTATCTAAGTTCAATGAAGCTCGGATTGCAAAATGCATAAAAATTCAAAACAAAAATCAAAATTTTGGAGAGAAAGAGCTAACCTCAAATCAATGTTTTTGAAGAGGATTTATAGCTTGAATATCCGTCTCTTAACTTCAAATCAATGAGTTTAAAGCTTGATAATGAAATTTTGCAAAGAAAATGGAGAGAAGGAGAGACGGGAATTAGAGAAAGAGAAAGACGAGAGAGAGAGAGGCTGGGCGTGAAAATGAAAAGGAAAAGCAAGGGAAAAAGAAATAAGAAAAAGAAAAGAAAAGCCTTAAGGGCATTTTCGTAAATAAGAGAGAAATATGGGGTAAAAATATCATTTTATATTTTTAAACCAAAAATCAAACTTTAAATATAACAAATACAATAAAATCTCCAAATAACTAAAATTAAAGACAAAATTTTACACAGACACACTTAATAATTAAGCTTAACATAACTAACCTCATTTTAAAATTCAGGGGCGTTACATTAGGATTCCAACCATGCCTTTTTTTGTAGGAAGTACAAGAAATAGAGAAAACACACACACAAAAAAAAAAAAGAGCATATGTGGAAATGAAAAAGCTTTCTTATATGTGTATGAGAAATGAGTTAAAACTAAGAATTAGAACTAAAAATGCTATAACATATGAGAGTTTTATACTGTGGCATATGTTTTTACTTTAAACTGTAGCACGTGAGAACTTTACACTGTTTGAGTTAGAACTTAGTCTCCCAAACACCCTATTATTCATCACCAAATCATGGCTTTAACGCGACATTATTGCTTGATTCTTCAAGTAGGGGATTCCATGTCATTCCAAGCATAACATCTCATGAAAAATTTCTTAACGTCATTCAAGATCTTCTTTCTAATTACAATAGATCGGTGTGCCCACGTTAGAAGCACATGCAGGTGTGTGTTTAAGCGCATATGGAAAAAGAGGGTGCAAATATTTTATTAGTAAAAGGAAAACAAATAGAAAAGACATCTTTTATTTCTTATCCACAAGACGAAGAAAACAAATATAACATTATTAAAAACTCGTACAAATTTGATGCCTGATTTTTCACAGCTATACACCAAAGAAGCTTCTCCACTCCTTTGCAAGACAAAAATTAGTCTTACACAAGCACAGCCAAGAAGGAGAAGGCCAGAGATATGGGACAAAGAACCATTTGACCACTAGAAAATAATTTCTTAATTTTTCCATGAATTTCCAAGAAACCCTTCAAGCTAATTTCTTCATCCATTGTCTTTTTTCATTATGTTAAAGCAAAATAATCATTTACCTGAAAAAAATTACTGTAGTTAGATGACCAGAGCAAGAAGATTAAATCTTTCTCTTCAACAACAAATAAACTTGAACAAAAATATTAAGAAAAATATCTTTATAGTACCTATTGATCTTTGCAATGAAGAACCGCTTCATAGATTGAGCTCTCAATATCATGCATTGTGCTTGGACTTGGTGAACTGCAATTACTCCAGCTCTTAACTTCAACTGTTCTTCTATCAATATCATCAACCTTTGTGTTCTTCTTCGAGCCCCCAACTTTTCGCCGACGAGTTCCAATGAGATATCCGAACATCTTTTGCAAGAAAGTTTTGTCAGATGACAACCTTCTCCTTCTAAAGAACCAACAAGAGCAGCCCATTTGAACATCCTGACCAGTGACTTTACTTCTTAAATCAGAAAGAGAGGACAAGACCAAAATGTTGGAATCTGTGATGCTACTACTACTACTAGTATTAGAGACTCCTCTGTTAATGGGGCCCACAAAGCTGGGCTTGATTAGGCCATTAGAGAAGAGTTCATCAGCATGAACAAAGTTATAAACAGGAGATTTATTATCAGAAATTGGGGTGTCAAAATCAAAGCTGTTGGTTGTGGTGGTGGATCCATCAAGGACGTTTATCAAAGAGGGTCTTGTGTTTGACAACCAATTGTCTGAGAAGCTTTCGACGGCTAAAGGCCGCGGAGAGGTTGTTTCCATGGAAACTTTAAAAATAGTACAAAAAGTGCCTGATTTTTGAAGGTAATGTTAATGATGATGATGATGAAGAAAAAGAAGAAAAGCCAAGCTTTTGTGTGTGTGTGTGTGTCTATATATTATTTGTAGTGTGAAAAAGGCAAAACGTGATTGGCTATCTTTCTAGCTAGAATTCAACCGTTGTTGTGGTGTCTTTGAGTGCATACATTGTCTTTTTTCTGTCACGTTCATTCAGGAGACAAATGGAACAAAATCAGCAGCCCTGACAATAGGATTTTTGTCTTGTTTTCAGGATTTCCCTGCCTTAGTTAGTTCCACTAGTTTTCTATTTATTCTTGATAATATTTAATGTAAAAATATAGGGGTGTCTATGATAATTAATGTTGTATTATATTCTAGATACCATTTTTAAAATATTTTTTAGATTTGTTATCGGAAAATAAGAATTACAAAACTGACAGGTATATGTACTTGTGTGATGAAAATATTTTTAAGAGCAATTAATTGATATATTATTATGAGAGCCAAGATTTTATTCTATGCTTGTTAGCACTAACTAATTAGATATTGTAAGATGATGCAAAATATTTGTCTCAAAAACCTCTTATTTTATAATTCGTTGAATGTGTTACTGTGTAGACCATAATATGAATTAGTTTAATATTTAATTTATATTTTTCTATGGACTCATTTTGTTAGGGTAGTTTCCCATTACTGACTATGCTCATTTTATTTTCCATTCCTAACCAAAAAAAAAAAAACTGCTATTCTCTACAATTTTGCTTTGTATGGATCTTATTATCATTTTACCTTTTAATGTCGACTTTAAGGACCTGCTTAATAGAGTTTTCAAAATTTTTTTGTTTTGGAAATGAAAATAAAAATGAGATTTTGAAGATTGTGCTAGAATTGTTTCTTAAATTGTGTGTGTTTTAAGAGTTTGTTTTGAATATAAGAAAAAAAGTAAAATTGTGCTTGGTTATTATATTTTTCAAAATCATTTGCTACAGTTTTGATTTCTTTGGCGTTATTCTTCTTTATTATCGTTGAAGGTTTTTTTCCCTTGTGTGTTCTATTGCCCTTTTTTCTATTTAAGTTTTGCCTCAAATTTTAATTCACATGCTGTGGTTTTAAATTTTTATTGTCGTTTATTGCTCTGTTGTCGCTTGCATATTTATTGGTTTGCATTTCTTGTAATTTAAATATTTTGATTATCAAAAAATCCTTTTCATCTTATGCATTTAAACCTTATTATTCACAAAATTATAAGCCTCAGCTAATATGTAGTATATTTTTTAAACTAAATTTTACTGTTTTACTAGTCGCAAAATTATAACCTATACCTATAAGTTAAATAGTATCATTACCCACATCTTTTGTCATTACGAATTTATTTTCATCTGATATTACTACCGTTTATACTTCATTATTATGCCTCTTTTTTTTTTTTCTGATAATATGTTTTTTTTTTTTTATGTTTTTTACGTTTGCATATACTGTTGTTTTCCTGCTTGTTTGTCGTTTCAGCTTTCAGGTTGTAAAGGCGTTTGAATTCTGTTCTGTTGTTTTGAGTTTTTCTCGTTCGATTTTTTTCCTTTCTAGTTGGTCGTTATCCGCTTTCTTTTGTCCACTCTTTTGTATAACGTCGTCTTTGATCGTCGTTTGATAGTTTTGGTGTTTTTTGATTCTCTTTGTTTTCAACTTTTGTTGTAGTTTGCAATTCTGGTGTCCCTTTTGTTGTCGTTTACCAATTCTTTTATGGCACTATCGTATTTAGTTGCTTACTCTTTTGTCGTTGTGATGTCTCTGTCGTTCTCTTTTATTGGCCTCTGAATTTGTTCCGTTGATTTAATTTTTATTGTCACTTAATAGCCACTTTTTCAATTATTATTGTCATCTCAAGTTCTGTATTGCGTTTATTGTCGTTTACCTTTTTCTTGTCGTTTTACATTTAGCGCTGTACCCAAGATTTTATTACCGCTTGCAACTTCTTTGCGTCATTTTGAGATTACTGTCGTTTACTCTTTCGCTAGCATTGCAATTTTCTTCATTTTCATTGAAGTTTCGCTTCTTTTGTATCCCTGCTCCATCATCTAGCGAAATCTGCCGCGGATGGTGCACTTTACATTGCGTTGTTTTCTTTTTGCAAGGCAAGGACACAAAGCAACAAACTTGAAAATTTATTTAAACATGTAATGCTAATTATTATAAAAGGTTATCATAAGGGCAATGCTATGGTAAGACCATTAAGAAAGTCTTATAGATGAGACCAATTTTTGTCCATTAGATTTGGATCGAATGGTTAAAAAAATAAGCTCATCAAAAGTTGAATAAGTTCAAGAACACCAAATTTTACTTTAAAAAAACCTAAAAAAAATTTGAAACAAAATTCTTAAAGGGCACCCTTCTTCTTCGGTGACGGCCTAGTGTCCAAGGTTGACAGTAGATCCAGATGGAATACTTCACCTCATCGAAGACGCGAACACGACGACACAACGTGGTGTCAAAGGTTGCCAACGTTCCCTTTGCGACACCATTGCTAGAGGCAAATCTTGTCCTTCCCGACATACCCATGCTGTTCCTTCTCCATCGGTCGCTATTGGAGGTCGCAACCCTATCGCATTCGTCGAGCTTGTGAACCTCGGCCTTAATGTCATTGCTAACGACGTGCTGTCGTCGAGTTTGGAGTGCGTGGCTATAGAGAAGCCCGACGATGTCGATGGAGATCTCTCGATTTCAATCGCCTCAGTGGATCGCCGTTCATGGTTATGTCCTATCGTCGACACCACAGTCCTTACGATTTCTTAGCACCCGTGGTTGGTTATGCTATTGATTCATGACGCAATCGAAAGTGGTCGCAACTCCTTCAACCCCTCTGCCTTCATTGGTTAAGACCTCGCCCCCCTACAAGTTGTGGTGGAGATGGAGTGTTTCGTTGAGAGTTGGATTTACAAAGATGAGAGATTGTCAGATTTTACAAAGATGGTTGTTGCTAGTGGATTGCCATTGGGGGTGGTCGGAGGGTTTGCAAAGATGAGGGTTTGTAATTTTTTTTTGTTTGTTCTTTAAAAAGTCTTTTTTTTAGGGTTTTTCTTTTTTTAATTTGTTAAAATAAAAAAGTAATTAGATAAATATGTGTTTATTTTTGTTTCTGTGAGACTTAGATTTTGAACGATTGGATTAAATTCAACGGTTACAAAAAATGGCTCTTTATGTAAGCCTTTTTTAAAGGGTCTTACTAGAGTTATGGCTTTATTATAAATTTGTCAGTTAGAGAAAGCAAAGTAAGAACAATAGTAAGATCTAGAGCAACTATTTTTAAAAGGCAAAATTTAGTAATCTAGCTAAAATGGAAAAGATTATTTGGAAAAGGAAACAAATTTTCGAAAATCATCACCATATTTTATACGATTAAAGTAGTTCTGTAATGTCCCAGATTTAGTTAGTCATAATTAGTATACAAATTGGTAAATTAGTGTGCCTACTAAAAAATTTTATTTTTAATTAATTACTTTTGTAGTATTTCTTTTTTATTTTATTTATTTATTTATTTTATTTATTTGCATTCTTATTTATCTTGTTTTGTTTTGTTTTATTTTATTTTATTTTATTTTATTTTTAGCAATTATTAAATCATTTAAAAAAATTCTAATATGCCAATTTAGTATTTAAATATCTTTTTAATTAGATTATACCCTTTTTCCCTTAAATTTATTTATTTTGAATAAAACCCAACAATTTCCCAAATACTAAACAGGTCCCCACTGATTTACTCTAACCAAATATCACGTGTAGAACTCAGACCTTAAAACTACTCTTTAGAAACAACGAGCACTCATGGTTTTGACCCTAGAAACAACCCAAGTATGAGTTAAGAGATAGATTCCTTTTAGAAAATTCAGATCACACTCAGAACACTCGAACCTCTTTCCTTCCTTTCCCTTTCACGTCACTCTTTCTCTCCCTTTCTCTCATTTTTGCTTCAAAACTCAAAACATAAAGACCTTTATTTTCAGGCAAAACAAAAGCAAAAATCAGCAACTTCAAGCTTTGACTTCAGTAAACTAAGGTTAGATGGCTTATGAATTATTTTACTCTTGATATTTGAAGTTTATTTTCAGATTGGTATCTTGAAATTCATGTTCATAAGTCTGGTATTTTAGTTTCTTGGAAAACAATAAGTTCTTGGAGAAATTATGGTGATTTATATTTGCATATTATGACCTGAGGCTAAATAAACACAAAATATGTTTTATCTGAGGTAGCAGGATAATTACAAACAAAATTAAGCTTTTATTCAAACTAAAAATGGATTAAAATTGTTTTTACATTTATTTTCTTTATTTTCAGAATAAAAATAAAAAATGCTTGAATGAGAATGAAACTGAGTTGTACGTGTATGGAAATGAGATTACATGATTCATACAATGTTTATGGATCTTTAGAATATGTTTTAGAATCATCAAAACTGATTTGGAAAGGTCTGAACTCGATTCGAGTTTAGGTGCTTGAAGTAAAGCACTTCTGGATGCAAGATCACGACCGACCATGGTTCTTGAACACGGTCAACCCCCCTATCGCAAGACATGCAGTCGACCGCGGATGGTATACCCCGATCGACCGCATTATACCAGAAATGCCTAGTTTGAGCTACTCGAACCCTTTTTGCCTCAAATTGCACTTTTAGTGGGTTTTACTTGCTTTAATTAAATGGCAATCATTATTTATATCTATTAAAGTGTGATTAATTGTTATATGAATAAATGAGGTATTATAATGAAGGAACGCACACTGAGAAAACAAAAAATTTGTATACTAGTGTATTATATCTAGGCTTCGATATTTATGATTCAGTATACACCTAATATTGTTTGCTATCCTCTTGGAGCTAACGTTAGTGGAGCGGAATTACGATATATGCGGGTTCTGGTGTTAGGAAATCAGGGTAGGACTCTATATTCCCTTCTTTGTTTCCATGAATTCTATAAGTATTTGGTTACTTCTTATATTCTTGTTTTAAGAATTGAATTACATTTAATCGTATTATTATTTTCAATCATTTTGGTAAATATGATTAACGGTTAAATATCATCTTGGTATTATCGAGTGAGACAAATTAAATAATTTTCTAAACACCAATCGAATAAGACCCCGATTGGTTGAGTTTTAAGTGCATGATGTCACACAAAGATTAAGTTGTGCAGAGGGCCACCTAGAGGTAGGTCTCGAAACCTAGCCTAGGCCACTATAGTGGTGATTATATTAGTCTTACACATGGTAAGATTTACTATATGATTTACAATAAATCATATGACATACGTGTCACAACCCGTCTTTTCGGGCTGTGATTAAATCATTTCTTACGTACTTAGGGGCAAAAATTTAGAAGACTTTTTTTTTAAACTGAATGAATATTTCACATACTATAATTTTTGGAAACTTTCAAAATACTTTCACAAACTTACATTTACATAAACATTCTTACTTTTACAATACTCCTCTTTTCAATCCATTCTTTTTAAAATAACTTTTAATACATACAGCGAAAACATACAGTAGCGGACTCCATACCCAGTCTGCATACATCATCCGTCCGCCAGCTCATCGTTAGAATTTATTCTGACCTTCTCGTCGAAATACCTACAGCATAAAATACTTAATGAGCTATTGCCCAGTAAGTCCCATAAATCCTACATGGACAATCAAATGAATGCATGATTCGATTATGCTTTCTTATGAACTTTCCTTATCTTCATCGTTTCTTATCTTTCATTAGGGCCCAAGTGTTCGTACCATTGTGCAATTTCATTAGGGTTTACGTAACACCGTGACTATATTTTATCCTTTAAACTCCCATTACTTCGGAAGTCGGTACGACACTTTTTTTAACTTCTGGTGACATATTTACCAGTTTCCTTTAATATGGTTGTCATACCATGCATGAAATGATAATCACATGTTATCCATAAAACATGAGTTCATATGCATTGTAGAGTACCCACAAGTACCTATTTCATAAACATCAATGTTTTCATGATCGTATACACAAGTACACCATATATTGCATGTAATAATACATAACATGATATACATGTAGGTATTTTAATCGTATACACACAGGTACCGAATCTATATCTCTAGGTATTCATTTCATAGAAACAAACAAGTTCACATTGGAATTTATACCCTAATATGCATATTCTCGCATTCTACACCTACCATCTCATGTTGTAGGTGGACAGGGTACTTACTTGCTTTTGTACACTGTAAAAATCAACTTTGATCTTCGGTCTCCTAGACTCCTAGGATCCTGTTAGCCAATTACGAAACTTATTAGCCAATTTTAATACGTTTCGTCACAAAACGTTCATTACGTAATTGTTCGAGTTGTATAACTGTACACAACTCTGTAGATACTGATTTTCTTATTTATGTCGAATTCTACCCTATCGTCACTTACGAAGAGTGAAAATCTTCCTAATCACTTTCTTTTCTTACTTAAGGCCCTTCTAGAGCCTTTCGGGTTATTCGGACAGAAATGACGATTTTGCCCTCCGTGGCCCTACTGACCTATTTGAGCTCGGTTTCGTTCTTTTAATAAAAACTGCCATGCATTAATTTCAAAATAATGTCCTGTTGGCTCACATCTCTTTATTTCACACTTAAGCCCCATTTTCATAAAACTTTACGGTTTAGCCCTTAAACCGAAAATTGTGATAATTTTGCCTCCCAGGCTAAAATTTTTTGTTTACACTAAAAATTCCTATTTTTCATAAGAAACATTTTGCTTGAAGTACCATACCTCATATCATTTTGAAAAATGACGTTTTTGCCATTTTACCATATTTTCACTTTTAACAAATTCTTGAAAATTTGAAAACTCACAAACGGTTGAGTTTTTCGACGAACTGTTTGTGATGCCTGACAGTTTCATCGAGATCTACAACTTTTATGTTTTAACTTTTTCCAAAATCTCACTGTACAGGGGTGTTTTTGGCTATTTTCTATTTCTGCCGAGAAAGAAAGTTTTCTTTCAATTTGGTCCCTTGGACGTTTTTGTCAAATTCCTTTTCAAAATTTCAAATCTACCCTTGCAGAGTCTATTTCATGCCTTACTCAGGTCATTTTCGTGCTCAAACCTCATTTTTACACAATTTAACCATAAACTTGCAAAAATATTATTTTATGCAAAAATTGCCATTTTGCACCTTAAATCAAAATTTCATCATCTAAACAGGTCATTCATCACATACACATGTAATTCCATCAACCATAAGCTCAAGAACTCATATGGATTTGAGAAAACAAAAATCCAAACAAAATTTTAAAACTTTGAATACCAAAACTTACCAAAATAACCTCTTTTTGATTTCTAACCTTGAAATTCCTTTTGATCTGCTTCTAAGCCTCCTTTTCATGCAAAAATAACACGGGTTAACATCTCCCCTTCAACCCATGAAAAACCCCTTGAAAACTCAATAAAAAGTTTAGAATTTTACCTTTAATCTTGTAAAAATCCTTGGGGCTTGCTTCTAAAATTGTTTTGGGGCTATTTTTACAATTTTTGAGGTTGAGAAAATTTTCTTGAAGCTTCAACTATGGCTGCCGAACTTGGTGGAGAGGAAAGAATTGAAAATTTGTGATAAGCATGCCTTAAATGCATCTTTTTCTCCTTTGGTGACTCATGGTAACCCATGAGTATACCCCTAGGTGTCATCACATAATTGGGCCACCTTTTAAGGCTTGGTGGCCCAATAAAAAGTTAGCAAATGTCCACTTAGTTGGGCTAAAAATTTACACAGTATAATTTTTCATCACGCAGTATTTTTCTTATATTGTCGTGGTCATAACAGTGTATTTCCTAACCTTAGACTGTATAAAAACATTTAACTTACTTTTCATTCAATTTTGGAGGCCAATCAT
>CAMOHE010040175.1:0-18961 GCA_946598075.1 Artocarpus hirsutus | reverse complement strand
TCATAGTGATAAATTTGAATACTCTATTTGTAACGGATGATTATCAGAGATTCAAAATTTATCTGGTCCAGTCCTATATAATCTCATTACATAAAGTACCTCCAATCCAATGTCTCTACATTAATAGTTCGGATAATGATTATTTCATTCTAAATGAGATTGGACCGTACTAGTAATATTTAATTAAAGATCCCAAACTTTAATTAATTATTACGGACTATTTAGATTATTATCTATAAATTTTATCCCTAAGCATATAACACTTATATGCTAAATTTATAGTCACATAAATAATCATGAAATTTTCTTGATGTTTATAACTGTATTTATAACACATATATCAACCAAAATAATTATAAATATCACTTTATTTATTTATTATCAAAATGTACAATGTCACAGCTTTTAGGGCACTAAACCCAACAGTTTATACTTGTATTAAGTTAGTACGAGTATACTGTTTTTCATGTGTAACATGTTTTGGATGAAGATTGCCTATGTGTATAATAGATGCAATTTGATGAATCTTTGTTACTTTATATAAAATATTGTCTTTGTACATATATTTGATTGGTAAAGTGACAAGTTTACAAAAGAGACATTTAGTTGTTAGTCTCAATGTACATATTTTATTAGATCCATATGTATTTGTTTGTCTCAAGTTGTTTGCATGCTTTCATGAATTTCTAGCACCAGTTTCTTATATTTTGACAATATAATATTATGCATAATTAGTTTGGCTATATGTTTGTCATATGATATCCTTGTTGATCGATGTTCTATAGTAGAGTGAACATTGTTGTGTGAATATGTTGTCTAAGTGGGAGATTGTTGGAATATTTTTATATATACTTCTAAAACTATAATAAATCACTCTAATATGAACTAAAGCTGGACAATTTTGTTAGTGCTAATTTGCTAATGCATTTATGCATGAACAATTCAATTTATAATATACTTGAGGCCCATGGGTTTTCTTTTTCACAATATTTGGTTAGCCTATTGAGCCGAATACACTCTTCCATTAGTTATTATTTAAAAGCCTAATAAGGCCCACTCTCTTTTGCAATTGATGAAAGCACACTAAAAATGTTAACGTTTGTATGTGTATGTAATGTTCGCTGGACAAAGAGGGAAGATGGAGGAGCGCTCATATCACCCTCAAGTCTCTCTCTGTTTGTGAACACAGGTTGCAGACCGGATTCCGTCTGGTGTTTGGTGTTTTCTGGCGACCATGGGTGATGTTTATCCGCTGCCAAAATGGAAGAGGTAAGCTTAAAACTACTATTTTGTATACATGCTTCAAACTACATTAAGATAGCATTATTTTTGTATTAATGGTTAGATTGGTCATTTTGATATCGTTTATTTGCGTCGAGATATTTGTACAAAAATATAGCATGAATAAATGATTTCATGCAGAATTTTATTGAATTAATTATAACATGATTCAATTTAATGGTTACCGAAAGATATTAATGAATATACCATGGGTGCATTTTCCATGTAATGCATCTGTCCATTATGTCACCCATGGATGTGGACGCAAATCACTTGGGTTCCTTAAAGCCAAATAAGATTTTGCATAAGTATATCGAATCAAGGCTTGAATTTATTTTTTTAATTTATAATCTAATAAAGATAAATCCAAAAAGCAGTAGAAACACAAGAATGTTAGTATACAATATTTAGTTTTTTAAAACTTCTGTTTTTCAACTTTATGTTGAATTTTTCGTCATTAATTTTATTCTTATGGCAAGAATATGAAATGGAGTGCGTTATGTAAAGGTGTTGATGACTTTGCAACAAAGTAGAAGCTATAACATATGATCCAAAGACCAGAGAAACCAAGAGATTAAACATAATCCATAATTTGTGAAAAAAGTCACCCTACTAAAAAATTAGATGGCTCTTCAATAGTGATGACTCTTCTAACTACTCTTCAGTAGCGACCAAATCATGATATATATATATATATATATATATGTCATGTCTCGGGGTACGGAAGGTGATGTGGTGGATTAATAAAGTTAATTAAATAAGGTTTTAGTTAAAAATTAGGTTTTAGAATTAATTTATAAATAAAAATGTGATAATTTTAAGATCGTTTATTTAAAACGAGCAGTTATAATATTTAAACAAATAAAATAAGTGATAAGTAGAAAATAAAATAATAAAATAGAAGATGAGGCAAGAATGGGTCCCACTAAACCATATCTTGTGCATACACACAGTACTGACAATATTACAATACAACCACAGTCCAGAATAAAAGAAAAAGTTAAGATCTTACATGCCTTGAATTTTTGTAGTACAATCTACCTAAATCTTCTATTAATCGCAAGTCTGGTCAGCGGACTCTTCTCCGATCCTAGGCTGATATCCACCTATAGAGTAAGATTTTAAAACAAATAAAAAGTGAGCGAAAGGCTTAGTAGGACTATAATTTTGAAAATATTTAACTTTAAAAGAAACTTCATTAATCAAATAAATATATAGAAAAGGACCAGAACAAACAAATAAACAGATGAAAATTTAATAAAAGCTTTCTTACCAAAATAAATTAAATAGGTCGACCAGAAAGAATACCATTTTCTTTTCCTGGGCAAACCATATGTATATCACCACCGAAGTGGCCCAGCTGGGTTTCGGGACCTACCCCCAAGGTTGCATACTACACGACCCGATCTCTGATATGACGTCATACCCCAAAATATATATATACATATATCTTTTCATGATTATTAAAATCTCTTTTTACCAAATATGATCATTCACATTCATTATGAGGTTTATTATGAAAGCACCTCGATCTATCGTTTTAGAAAACAGTCAATAAAATCCTTTTTCAATCAACCATTAAAAACATTTTCGTTAAAATTTCATTTGAGGCTAAATATTTAAAACTGGCTACCAAAGAAGGGGTAAAAGTCCTACCCCAATACTCGTGTCGGTGTTCCACACCGTAATCTCGGTTCGCTATACGTTAGCTCTGCAGATCCACGCACAACCTCGAATAAAAACTAGGTCTATTAATATCTAACCCGAGATATCCTAGGTTATTAAATCATCTCATGGTGTGCTAGTGTGCTACTTAGGCTTATAAAATCATTTTATAAAGTCAGAATTTCAATCAGGGTTCAAAACAGTGAAAACGGGTGAAAAATCACAAAATTTCTTCATGCCCGGTTGGCCTGCCAGTCGCCCTGGTTCAGCCGGCTGAACTATGCAGTTCGGCCTGTCGGAAGTCCAAGTCCGGTCGGCCGAACTTTTTCAGGTTCGGCTTGCCGGTCGGATGAATCTGGCCTGCCGAACACGAAGTTCGGCCTGCCAATCTGGAAAATTTCTAGAATTTTTCAAGCACGGGTCTTGGCCTCCCCGAACCCAAATTTTCAATTTCAACCTGTTTTCTCAATTCTCAGGCATGGGTAATGATCATAATCAATAGAAAAACATAATAGATTATTTTTCAATGCTTTAAAACAAGTTTTAAACAAAATTTTTGGAAAAATCTTGATTCAAATCCTTTTTTGATGAAACAAAGTTTGTATTCTACCTAATCTAAGTTCATTTAACCTAGATTGAAGGTTTTCTAAGCTTAGAAATGCTTAGATTTCAAAATGCAAGAAATATTAGAAAATTGAAAAACGTTTTAAAATTTAGAAACTAACCTTTGGTTCGAGTTTGTGGTTGTTCAATTGCGTTCCCGAGCCTTCAAACCACAATCTCGAAGCTTGAAATTGAATTTTGTCTTAAAAATTTTGAGAGAGAGAGAGTGAAACCGAGAGAGGAAGAGAGAGAGAGATGCACAAGAAGAAAGAGAAAGGATGAGTGAAAAATGAGAGAGAGAGAAAGAGAGACGAGATATAAATAGAGGAAGAGAGAGAAAATTAGTTGTACAAAACCATATGCAACAACACGCTGTTTTCAAATAAAGGCTACTTAGTATTTAACAAATCATTTGATTAAAATTTAAAATAACAATTAAAATTAATCAAGAGTAATTAAAATTTTTAAAATAATTAAATAACACCAAATTTAGAAATTTCGTAAAATAATCAAGTTAGGTTTAAAATACTCGTTATGGCACACTAATCCACCATTTTACATTCTAATGACATTTAATAAATTTCGGGGTGTTATAACTCTCCACCCCTAAAAAAAATTTCGTCCTCGAAATTTACATATCGATTCAAAAACAAAACAAATGCGGACACAACTCCCGCATACTCGACTCTAATTCCCAAGTGGCTTCATCAACCCCGTGATGCTGCCATACGATCTTAACTAACGAGATCTCACGACGGTGCAAGCTAATCACTTTACGATCGATGATTTGGATCGGCACTTCTTCATACGTCGTGTCTTCCTGAATCTGTATGTCCTAGAGTGAAATGATTTTATCCTACTTAGTTGGACACTTCCGAAGCATCGACACATGAAATACGTCATGAACATGCAAAAGTTTTGAAGGAAGGTTGAGTCGATAAGCAACCACACCACCACGTTGAGTAATCTCAAACGGTCCGACATATCTTGGCACGAGTTTTCCTTTCACTCCGAATCGCGAAATGCCTTTACGAGGCGATACCTTCAAAAGAACAAAGTCTCTAACCTCAAATTTTAAAGGTCGACGTCTTCTATCTGCGTAACTGTTCTATCGACTCTGAGCTGCTTTCAGTCGATCCCGAATTACGACGGTCTTCTCGTTGCTATCATGAATCTCATCTGGTCCAAGAATAACTCTATCTTCTGGTTCGGCCTAACACACTGGCGATCGACACGGTCGTCCATACAATGCTTCCAATGGTGCCATACTAATCCTCGATTAATAGCTGTTGTTGTATGCGAACTCCATCAAATGCAAGTACTTCTTCTAGTTTCCACCAAAATCTAATGCGCACGTACGTAACATGTCTTCGACAATCTGGATAACCTGCTCAGATTGCCCATGGTCTGAGGATGAAATGCCATGCTGAAGTTCAAATCTATGCCCATAGCCTCCTGGAAGCTCCTCCAGTACTTGGCATTAAACCTGGTATCCTTATCTGATGTGATAGACAAAGGAACTCCATGTAATCTTACTATGTTCTGCAAATACAACTCCCCGAGAATCCTCCTCGAACATGTTGATCTGAACGGAATGAAATGAGCTAACTTCGTTAACCTGTCGACCACGACCCAAATCGCATCATGCCACTGTTCCGTCCTTGGCAATCTGGTAAGAAAATCCATTGTGATATGTTCCCATTTCCGCCCTGGAATAGGAAGTGGCTGAAGCTGACCTGCTGGCTTCTGATGCTCAGCTTTCACCTAAAGACAAGTTGCACACTTGGCCACGTATTCTCGAACGTCCTTCTTCATGCCTCTCCACCAATAGTGCCTCTTTAGATCACGGTACATCTTCGTACTTCCTAGATGAATGGCGAACTAAAACTTATGAGCTTCATCCATTATGGCCTTCATCACTTCTGCGATAGCTGGAACTGCAAGACACTCCCTGAAGTATAATGATCCATCCGCATGTATTCTCCATTCTTTGAATTGCTCTCCGTTCTGAATTCGCGTCCAGATTCCTTGAAGATGCTGGTCCTGCCACTGATTCTGCTTCACCATTTGAATAAGAACTGGGGTCGTCTCCATGTGGTACACCGAAACACGATCGTAGTCTTCATGATACTATAGCCCGAACTCACTTACTGTCGCATCCCTTTTCCAATCTTCAAGAGCCAAGCATGCAAGAATCCCTGAAGACTTCCGACTGAGCACATCCGCGACTACATTAGCCTTTCCGGGATGATAGTGCAGTGCGAAATCATAATCCTCCATGTATTCCATCCATCTCCGCTGCCTCAGGTTCAAATCCCTCTGAGTAAACAAATGCTTCAAGCTCTTATGGTTGGAGAAAACCTGAAATGTCGCTCCATACAAATAATATCTCCAGATCTTCAACGCATGAATCACTGCCGCGAGCTCTAGATCATGAGTAGGGTAATTCCGTTCGTGGGGTAGTAACTGTCTCGATCCATATGCTACCACGTGTCCATGTTGCATCAACACACACCCAAGTCCATGTCCTGAAGCATCTGTATAAACCCCGTACAGCTCGTCACTGTTGGGAATGATCAACACTGGAGCTGTAGTCAACCGATTCTTCAACTCTTGAAAAGCAAACTCACATTCTTCATTCCACTCGAATCTAACATTCTTCCTAATCAATCTTGTCAACAGTGCTGCTACCTTCGAGAAGTCCTTCACAAATTTTCTGTAATATCCTACAAGTCCCAAGAAGCTGCAGATCTCTGCCACATTCCTCGGTCGTTCCCAATCCACTATGGCTTTTATCTTAGACAGATCCACCGAAATACCATGCTTAGAGATGACATGACCTAAAAATTTGACCTCTGTTAACCAAAATTCACACTTTTCCTTCTTGGCATACAACTGATGCTCCTGCAGAGTCTGAAGCATGATTCTAAGATGCTGCTCATGTTCCTCCCAAGTCTTAGAATAAACCAAGATGTCGTCAATGAACACGATCACGAATTAGTCCAAGTAAGTCCTGAATATCTTGTTCATCAAATCCATGAAAGCTGTCGGAGCATTCGTCAATCCAAACAAACATCACTAGAAATTCAAAATGTCCATAACGAGTCCTAAAAGCTGTCTTAGGAATGTCCTCTTCCTTAATCCTGAGTTGATGATATTCTGACCTCAAGTTTATCTTTTAGAAGTACTGCGGGCCTCCCAACTGATTAAATAACTCGTCAATCTGGGGCAGAGGATACTTATTCTTCACTGTGACCCGATTCAACTGTCGATAATCTATGCATAACCTGAGAGTTCCATCATGCTTCCTTGCAAACAAAACCGGTGCTTCCCATGGTGATGTACTATTCCAGATGTATCCCTTATCAGCAAGCTCCTGAAGCTACTTCATGAGTTCCTTTATTTCTACTGGCACCATCCGGTAAGGTGTTATGGAAATTGGTGCTGTTCCTGGAAACAATTCAATACCAAACTTGATTTTTCGATGCGGTGGTAATCATGGTAGCTCGTCAGGAAAGACATCCTCAAATTCGTCTACCACTGGAATCACTGCACGTCCTCTCGAAACACTGGCCTCTCCTTTTAAATTCATAAGAAAGGCATAGCAAGCTGCGTTCTTTCACCCTCCGGGACATGCCCTTACGAGACGCTCACTTGTTAACCGATCACCACCACCCTGGTAAGTGATCACCATCCCCTTATCAGACACTAGGGTTACTTTCCTAAGTTGGCAGTCCACTACTAGACTGTATCTAGATAACCAATCCATCCCTAGGATTACATCATATGATCTCATAGGGATTACAATCAAATCACTTTTCAAAATCTCATCTCCAATCTTTATTTTACAAGCTTTACAAATACTGCCCCAAGGGTGAGGCTATAACTAAGGGTTTGTCGAACTCTTCTATCTCTAATCCCAAGGCATATACAAAAGAGCTCAAAATGAGAGAATGAGTGGCACCAGTATCTAATAATACGTGTGCTAAAGACTAAGAAACCATAATCGTACCATCGACAACTGCGTTACTAGTCTGGACATCTGAATTCCCTGATGTCATCGTATGAACCTGTACTGGAACTTTCCCTTTTCCTCTACCAACATTGCTAGATCTTGGATTAGTTGGCTGATACTGCTGCGATGATGGCGACTACACACTAGCTGTACCCAGTGCTTGGTACTGAGGGACGTTACGCTAAAAGTTCTGTGGTTGGTGTCCTTGCGCTGAATATGGCAGTTACTGAGGAGAGAACTGATGTAATGGAAGCTAAGGGTACTACAGAGGTGAGGTAGAGTCTAAAGCTGAGGCTGACGACTAGCTCCATCTCCGGTCTAAAATCCTAGATGAGCATTCCTGATCGGGCAATTCCTCTTGATGTGTCCCGGCTGCCGGCAATAGTGACAATGGAAGCTGTAGGGATTGCTGCACCTGCTGCTGGATGAACTACTGCTGCCGCTGTTCGCGCCACCCTGCTTGTTCTTTCCCGAAGTTGGTCGACTACTGATGCTCCTTCTGCCGCTCCTCTATGGTCCTCCTGATGTCTTGGCTCGATTGTCACAGTACTGTGCGTAATCATTCTCCACTGATATTGCTGATGACACAAGCTCACCCAAGTTCCTGAGTCGTAAAGCAACTACCTACCGTCTAATAGGGGCCTTTAGTCTGTCTTGGAATTTGATGCACTTCTCACGCTCTGACACTACTGCAAAGGGAGCAAACCTAGCCAATTCATTGAACTTTGCTTCATATTCCCCTACTGACATATCACCGTGCTGCAACCTATAAAATTTTGTCGCTTTTTGGTCCTTGTATCCCTACGAAAAATACCGATTGTAAAACAATTCCTCGAACCTATCCCAACTGATACTACCATTGTTCTCTAAACATTTAGCTTGCTTCCACCAAGTATTAGTACCACCCTCAAACTTATATGCCGTAAATTCCACACGATACTCTGTTGGCACACCGAGAGTATCTAGATGCTTCACGATCGAATCTAACCAATATTCTGCCACCTACGGGTCCCCGTTTCCATCGAAAGTTGATACAGACGCACGTTGAAATTCCTTAAAGTACAAATGTCGACGACTAGCCTCGGAGTCACCAATCTTGCCCTCGCTGCCATTGTCGGAATGTAGCACACATAGCCTTCATCATGCCCTCATCATTTCTGAACTTGGCATCGGCCGTCGAACGTCATCTAGCTGCCATTCTCTTACTTCTGAAAACAAAATTTGGACTGTCAGTGGTATTTTATTGTCGTACCTATGTGTGCACAATTTCCAAAGTTCATAACCTTGAGCTCTGATACCATTCTATCACGCCCCGGAGTACGGGAGGTAACATGGTGGATTAATAAAGTTAATTAAATAAGGATTTAGTTAAAAATTAGGTTTTAAAATTAATTTACAAATAAAAATATGATAATTTTAAGATCGTTTATTTAAAACGAGCAGTTATAATATTCAAACAAATAAAATAATAAAATAAAATAAGCAATAAGTAGAAACTAAAATAATAAAATATAAGGTGAGGCGAGAATGGGTCCCACTGAACCACATCTTGTGCACACACACAGTATTGACAATATTACAATACAACCACAGTCCAAAATAAAAGAAAAAGCTAAGATCTTACATGCCTTGAATTTTTGTAATACAACCTACCCAAATCTTCTATTAATCGCAAGTCCAGTTAGCGGATTCTTCTCCGATCCTAGGCTGATATCCACCTATAGGGTAAGATTTTAAAACAAATAAAACGTGAGCGAAATGCTTAGTAGGACTATAATTTTGAAAATATTTAACTTTAAAAGAAACTTCGTTAGTCAAATAAATATATAGAAAGGACCAGAACAAACAAATAAACAGATGAAAATTTAATAAAAGCTTTTCTTACCAAAATAAATTAAATAGGTCGACCAGAAAGAATATCATTTTCTTTTCCTGGGCAAACCATATGTATATCACCACCGTAGTGGCCTAGCTGGGTTTCGAGACCTGCCCCTAAGGTCGCATACTATACGACCCGATCTCTGATATGGCGTCATGTCCTAAAATATATATATACATATATCTTTTCATGATTATTAAAATCTCTTTTTAGCAAATATGATCATTCACATTCATTATGAGGTTTAATATGAAAGCACCTCGATCTATCGTTTTAGAAAACAGTCAATAAAATCCTTTTTCAATCAACCATTAAAAACATTTTCGTTAAAATTTCATTTGAGGCTAAAATATTTAAAACTGGCTACCAAAGAAGGAGTAGAAGTCCTACCTCAATACTCATGCCGGTGTTTCACACCGTAATCTCGGTCCGTTATACGTTAGCTTCGCGGATCCACGCACAACCTCGAATACAAACTAAGTCTATTAGTATCTAACCTGAGATATCCTAGGTTATTAAATCATCTCATGGTGTCCTAGTGTGCCACTTAGGTTTATAAAATCATTTTATAAAGTCAGAATTTCAATCAGGGTTCAAAATAGTGAAAACAGGTGAAAAATCACAAAATTTCTTCATGCCCAGTCGACTTGCCGGTCACCCTGGTTCGGGCGGCTGAACTATGTAGTTCGGCCTACCGGAAGCCCAAGTCCGATCGGCCGAACTTCTCCAGGTTCGGCCTACCGGTTGATGAATTTGGCCTACCGAACATATGAATCCGGCCTACCGAACACAAATTCGGCCTGTCGATCTGGAAAATTTCTAGAATTTTTCAAGCACAGGTCTCAGCCTCCCCGAACCCAAATTTTCAATTTCAACCTGTTTTCTCAATTCTCAAGCATGGGTAATGATCATAATCAATAGAAAAACATAATAGATTACTTTTCAATGCATTAAAACAAGTTTTAAACAAAATTTTTGAAAAAATCCAAAAATGAGAAAAATTTGAGAAAAATGAAAAATCTTGATTCAAATCCGTTTTTGATGAAACAAAGTTTGTATTCTAGCTAATCTAAGTTCATTTAATTTAGATTGAAGGTTTTCTAAGCTTAGAAATACTTAGATTTCAAAATGCAAGAAAAATTAGAAAATTAAAAAAAGTTTTAAAATTTAGAAACTAACCTTGAATCAAAGCTTTGGTTCAAGTTTGTGGTTGCTCAATCGCGTTCCCGAGCCTTCAATCCACAATTCCAAAGCTTGAAATTGAATTTTGTCTCAAAAATTTTGAGAGAGAATGAGAGAGAGAGAGTGAAACCGAGAGAGGAAGAGAAAGAGAGATGCACAGGAAGAGAGAGAGAGGATGAGTGAAAAATGAGAGAGAGAGTGATGAGATATAAATAGAGGAAGAGAGAGAAAATTAGTTGTACAAGACCATGTGCAAACACATTGTTTTCAAATAAAGGTTACTTAGTATTTAACAAATCATTTTATTAAAATTTAAAATAACAATTAAAATTAATCAAGAGTAATTAAAATTTTTAAAACAATTAAATAACACCAAATTTAAAAATTTCACAAAATAATCAAGTTAGGTTTAAAATACTCGTTATGGCACACTAATCTACCATTTTACATTCTAATAATATTTAATAAATTTCGGGTATTACAATATACCTTCTCGTGTCAAATTTGTACTTACTACCTGCACATTAAGGTCCATAATCTTGACCTTGTGGTCATTTAATTGCTAATATATTTTCAAGGGACGTAAATTAAACAGAACGTTGGAAAAAAAAAAAAATTAAAACTACATCACTAGTTAATACTTGAGATCAACGTGTCACTTAACTTGCAATAGCAAATTATATAAACATAATGTCAACAAATTAATTAAGATAATGCACTTATTACTACAATTAATCGGCGGGTACAGGTGAATGTGTTGTCGTTGAAAATTTGTCTGCAAATGCTAAGATTTAGAAATCATCCTGCCCTCTTTTCATAATCATTATTCTTATTCTTGTCATTAAGAATAGTCCTGTATTTTAATTTTTATGCTTGTCACGTAAACATAACCGTCGAATTAGACTAGAGGACTGCATTTTAATTTTACCACAAATGATTTTTCCTCGTCTCTCTAGAAAGTGTTTCTAATCCACAAATGATTTTAATTTTAATTTCTAATCCACTATCTTTCCAAAGTACAAAATATTCCTTGCAGCACAACATAATCTTATCTCTTCCCCACTCTCAACTCTTTTGCCCTGTCCAATGAAACAACAAATTAAAGCCACAAACATGGGATCGAAAACAAGATTTTAAACCATTCCAACAAGATATAAACCATTCCCATAACTCATAATCTCTTTAAACTTTTCTTTCTTGCATCTATTTTCTTCTTTTCGGCTGCCTGTGCTTTCAACAATCCACCTTCCTTCTTCTGCGCAGTAACTGATGCTACTGATGCTACTGATGCCACAGCAGTAGTCCCACCAAGTCCTGTCTCCACTGGGGGCGCAGCAGTGTACTGCTCTGGACCATTTCCTCTGACAGCTGTCGTAGAAGGGGCCATTGGGGACAGCAATGGTAGTGCAGCACTTGGGCCTGTGCTCTTTTGATCCGCATCAAGTGAGGAGGCATTTGTCTGATCAACATTCAGAGCGGTTGTGGACTCGGAAATAGCTCCAGTTTTAAACTTGGATTTTGGCTTGGCGTGGATTCCGGTGTAAAGCCTGCATACAAAGTGTTAAACACAACTTGGACTGGGTTGAGCTTTTCATGCTCATGTATTACAATTGTCTTACCCATGTGACGAGATAATTTCAGATAAACTAATGAAACAGCAGTTCAGATGGAAATCCTACTAAAACTCAAATAGGATATTTATCAAAGAACATTGTCATTATGTATGCTAAAATGTACCCATTTTCAGGTCTCACAAGAAATAGCTCAACAAATGGTTTTAGGCGTGGCCTAGCAGTAAATACACACCCTCCTATGACGAGGTTTGGCGTATGAATCCCCCCACCCACAAGTTAAAAAAATAATAATAATAAAAATAAATTAAAATAAAAACTCTATAAAGACTCGGGCTCTATGAATAATAGCTTCATATTCAATGTGTTCTAATGAAGATTACTTGCCTCGCATGTCTAGCATACTCCTCATAATTTTCTAGTAACATTTTGCCCGCCTGTTCATTCAACGCTGATTCTGGAAAAGGCTCAATCAACAGACATCTAACTACCTGTTGTGTAACAGTCAGAGATATAAGAATTTATACAAACATTAAAAAAAAAAAAAAAAAAAAAAAAAAAAAACCTTATGAAAAAGTAGTTAAAATTTGGAGACAAAAGAACTTACAATTAGAACATGTCGTAATCCAAGACTTGGATTCCAATCTTTCTTCAAAGTGTTGACGCAAATCTCGCCATTATTTGCAATGTTTGGATGGAATATTTTAGTCAGAAAGTAACCTACAAAAATTTGAAACATGACAAGAAGGCTCGAATATGAATACTTGCCACAAATTAAAGGACAAACAAAGAACTAATCCAGAAGCATCAAACAAACCTAGGAGCCCTATAAATAAAGCTTCTCTTGCATCCATACCATCAACTATTACAGTATTACGAAACAAACATATCAGTTTTGAGCCCATCTGTTAATCATTAATCATGCCCATTTAGGTAACTGTATTTCTACCTTTGGGAGGAGACTGAGGAAAGTCACGAGATAATAACAACTTCATTCGGAAAACACCATTCTCATAAGGAGTCCCAGCTGCAAGTTCAAAAATTTTCATGGGAAGGCAGTCTAAACAATCCTCTAAAAAAAGGTTAAAATTTTTAAGACAAAACTACATGCCTGGGCCTTCAATATCAGCAAATATAGTTGAAAAGTCATCATCATTCACCCCAACTTTAATGCCCTCTGGAGGGGATTCATCAAGATTTTTCAACTCTTTTGCAAGTTGCTTAATTACATTTGGCGGGAGATTCTCATTAGTTGCCTAATAAAAACAAAATCTTTGTAAGTAGCAGAAAAAGTCACCTAGCCAACAGCATATCAAAGGATCATTTAGTATATGAGCGATGCTTCATATACAATTGATAACCACATCTCACACGTCTTAACGTTCTCTTAATGCCACAAACAACTAAACACGGTATCCCTTTATATACAACGTTCAATCATATTTCAAAGACCCAAAAGACAAGTGCATTATTCAAGAAAGTAATTGATATAACTAGCAAACACCATTTCCGGTAGCTTGAACTTTATCCCTGTATAGTGCTAATATTACAACAAAAAAGATAGTTGAATTGAACAAAGATAGATAAGATTACCATAACCATGAAAACAATGAATTGTTGGGCAAACGCTGGCAGCTGGAAGGAAAGCAGTTATTAAGCAATGTTTGAGCCAAAAATGTCAACTTTGTGGACAAAGGCAAGAAAATTGAAGCTGTCACCAGATCGACCTACGCAGATTCGCAAGCTATATCACAACTCAATAACATAAATCTTCAGTTCCATCTATCTCTCAGAAAGGAAAAAGAAAAGCAAAAACACAGGGAGCAGGTAAGGTAAACAACTAAAAGGCCCTGACATGAGTTTTTCCTCTAGAACTATTTAATTCATAGTTTGAACATTTTAGAATTTCACTAAAAAATTATGCAAGACATGAAAAGTTCCTAGAGAAACATACAAAAGTTTTATGAGGGAAGGTGACTGCTAGATTGGAAAATTGACATTGTTTTGATGGATAAGAAAAATATGAAAGTTAAATAACAACGGAACACAATACTAAAACATAAAGCAAGGGTGGACACAATACAATACAATACAAAAGAAATACACGCAGCAAATTTTCTATTTGGGGAAGTGAACTCTTATTGCATTCACGCATCGGAATCACATGTCTTTGAATCGAACAACATTCATTGTTTTTGGCACCTAGAACTACAGGGTGGGTTAAAGGCTGAATAACGAATTCCATTAAATTCTAGCACGTGTGTACTTGCTTCACTTTGATTCTAGAAGAAAACGTTTGTAATTGTCCGAAACACAAACATAGATATCTAAAACAAGTATCAGAAATAAGTTTATTAGTGAAGGAAAAAAAATCAGATATAACTATACCCACAATAGACACAAAAAGAGACAGACAGAAGAAATCCACATGTCTAAAATGAGGGCCAAAACTGAGTAGGCAAAAACAGACAAAATCGAAACGGATAAAATGCAGGTGTAAATGCTCCATCATAAAATCCAAAACAGGGGTTGATAACATCAGAGATGAAGAAAAGAGAGGCCCAAAAGAATGAAAAAAAGAGAGAGGAAAAACAAAATTAAACAAAACAAAAAGGCTTCCCCAAAAAAAAAAGGTGAAAAAAAAGAGTAGAAAAGGGAATAAATGACGCAGCTACAATATGTTCCAGCTTTGCAACAAGTTCTGAAAGACTAATTTGTGTCCAATCACATCTTTAAACTTAAACTCTAACTCACCAACAAGAACAGAATTACCTGCTTTTCTTTTCCTTTTTGCATTAAAAAAACTGATCCATTGCTACAAATGGGCAACAGACTCCCCTCCCAGCTTCGGCGCCCCCCACCGCGCCCGCGCCCCCCCACCCCCCTGGGAAAAAAAAAAACCCCAACATGAAAATGAGTGCTAGGAGAAAGAAATCCTCCAAAAAAAAAACCCCAAATCCTCTAAACCAAGAAAAGTACCATGGAATAAGAAATTGAGGGGGGGAGAAAAAGAAAGAGAGAAAGAAAACCCCTAATCGCCCAAAGAACCACACGTTCCCATCTCACAAAGAAACATACATGTCTTTATATAACTTTACAATTAAAGAACACCAAAGAAAGAAAGGCGGTGAAAATTTCCAACTTCTGAACAAGCAAAAAGGAAAAACAGGATCTTGCACAACCATCAAAATCTTCCAAATAGTTGACACGGCTAAGAATTACACATGCAATGAAAAGAAAACGGAAAAAACAGACAGAACGAGAACGCAAATGAGAAATTTCACCTTATCCGATACCCGAGAGATGAGAGTTTGTGAAAGAGAGAGGAGAGCATGAGTGTTGTGTGGAACCGATCTCCACTTGAAATAATTGAATGGTTGATTTTGAGGAGGGAGAAAGCATTGGTTGATTTTCATTTTTATTGACAATATAATAATATATAAACCAGATTTAAATTGTAAAAAGGTAATGTAAATGGTTTATTCAAATTTTCTCAAAAAAAAAATTATTAATCAGTTTTTTTTTTTTCTGGGAAAATGTTATTTGAAAAGGACAAAACTGTAACTCAACCACGTGTCGCGCTACAGCATGTAGATAGGCGGTCGTTGGATTCTTTGCGTGGTGGAACTGAAACGCCCTGCAACAGCGCGTAGACCACACACTGCACTTTTTGGGGCGCTTGAATTAAAAAAGTCTGCACCTGAAGTACGTACTTATTTATGTACAGGCACTATATTGTGAAGCGCACCGCAACAGCGCGTAGACGACACACTGATTCAATGACGTTGGCCGCCCACAACTTTTTTTAAAGGCCAAAAAAGAAATAAAAATATTTTTAAAAGGAAGAAATTTATTTAAAAAAAGAAAGAGGAAAACGTGATTTGAAATGTTGCAGACGAGTTGTGGACTTGTCGGCTGAGATGCGTCGAAGGAGCGGGTTAGTGACCGTTGGAAGGTCGTCCTCCAAATTAGCCGTTAGCGACACCACCTATGATCGTGCCGATGTTGGGTCCAGAAGAATATGTTCTTCATTTTGTTTGTTTAATTTTATTCTTTAAATACAGTATCTTCCTTCTTTTTAAGAATTAAAAAAAAAAAAGTTATCTGTACATATGCACATAAAAGACAAACAACTTTTTTTTATACGTGCTCTAATACTTAACAAATGTGATTCTGTCCTCTATTTTTTTCTTTTTTCCCCACTTTTTTTATTTATATTTTTTAATTTTTGTCTTTCTCTCTTTATTTTTTTCCTTTTTTTGATAGAAGCTACACTGCAATCTAGTTGCTAGAAATTTAGAATGTGTTTTTTCAAAAATACCTACTTTTTTTCTTGTCTTATCCTCTAGATTGAACAAATTTTTTCCTCTCACCATTTCATCTTAGCAAATATAGTAGTATTAGAAACATATTAACGGCCACAGAAGACCGCTTTTACTAAAAAAAAGTCAAAAAATAATAAAATAGTTTTCAAAACTTTAACGCAATATAGAACTTACAAAATTACTCCCACGTGCATCACATGTAACACCCACTTAGTTTTCTATCAATGCGGTAAGCAAAAGAAATAAGATTTTCAAAAAAAAAAAAGATAAATAAATAAAGGAAGGTCTATGGTGGGAGTGTTTCTCACCCCAGTGGTAGTGTACATAAGGGGTATGAATTTTCAATTGATTATTCTAGAATGGCTCAAATTAAGAAAACTAAAAAATTAGAATAATTATGGGTAGTTCTTCCTCGTATCTTCTTCTTGCTTCCATATCACTTTCTCTACTTGTGGTTCCACCACAATTCCTTAACAGCAGGCATGCTCTTGTTTCTCAAAACTTTTCTCTTAAACCAAAATTTAATTTGGCTTTTCTTTGAAAGATAAATCCTCACAAACCTTAATCAGTTTGTAAGTTAACATATATGATAGATTTGCTTCTACTTTTTTCAGTATCTATACTTGAAACATATCATTCATAGATGCTAAATCAAAAGGTAAATTTAACTTATAGGCGATGTTACCTATTCTTTCATGAATCTTAACTAGCCCTATCTATCTTGACCCTAACATTCCTTTCATTTCAAATCATGTTACTTCTTTTATCGGTCCTAACTTAATGAGAATTAAGTCCCCAACTTGGAACGTGACTTTGACTTGTTTACTAGCTGGGTTGGAAAAGCTAACGTGGTTCAAGTGGTTTAATAGTATTGGAAATCTGATGTGGTCAAATTTCTGGTTTGTTGGACTTTAATATTTAATTTAGGACAGAACATTCTAGGGCTAGGGTAGTTTTTCTAAGCCCATTCTTCTCATTAGGTTATGACTCTTGAACATCGCCCAATGTGTGGACGGACGTGAAGCTAAGGGTGAGCAAGGACGGCACTAAATGACACTGCCATTGCTGACTTCCTTAGCGGATTCTGGGAAAATTGAGATAGGTGTGCTTTGCCTAGTTGGAGACATCAAAGCCCAAATTTGTCAGATAACTATGATCAGTTTGATTATGGGAAACTGAGTCAAGCCTTAGGTATTCTTGGTCTAGTTGGAGTTGGGTGGGTTGATGGTGGTACTAGAAGTGGTAATTTGGGTGGTGGTGGTGGTGACTTGAGTAATGGTGGTTTGTTTTTGTGAAAAGGAACAATGGTGGTGATGTTTAAGGTTGTGGTGAGAATTGATATGGTAGAGAACAGGTTCATTGGTGGGCACTCCACCATCAAGTTCCATAACTCCAGTTGTATAAGTAGTCCTCAAAGGGACTACAATATCCGATCATAGCTACTGTACCTTCTTGAGAAAAACCAAGGAATCTAATGCAAATGACATAGTGGAATTAAAAATATGGTGTTTGTAACACCCCGAAGTTAATTAAATAGTATTAAGAGTGTTAAATGGTGAATTAGTGTGCTATGATGAGTGTTTTAAACTTAATTTGATTATTTTGTGAAAATTAAGAAAACTTTGTGTTGATTTACTCTTTTAGTGATTTTTAATTATTCTAAATTGTTTTTGATTGTTAACTTAAGTTTTAATAAAACAATTTGATTTGAAAACAGAGTGTGGTTGCACACAGTTTTATGCAACTGCTTTTCTCTCTCTTCTTCTATTTATTTCACTTTCCTCTCTCTCTCCTCATTTCTCCCGTGCTCTCTCTCTCTCCTCTTTCTCTCGTCTCTCTCGGTTCTCTCATTCTCTCTCTCAAACTCTCAAAATTTTTGAGAACAAATCACGTTTTCAAGCTTCGGGCTAGGAGATCGAAGGCTCGGGGACAAGATTCAACGACAAAAACAATGTTTTCAAGCTTTGATTCGAGGTTAAATTTTAAAATTCAAAGTTTTTCTATTTTTCAAGATTTTCTTGTATTTTGAAATTTTGGAGTTTTTAAGTCTAGAAAAGCTTCGATCTAAGTTAGATTGACTTAGATTAGCTAGAATGTAAACTTCATTTCATCAAAAACGGATTAGAATCAAGATTTTTCATTTTTCCTCTATTTTCTCTATTTTTGGATTTTTGAGAAAATGTTGTTCAAAACTTGTTTTAATTCATTCAAAAGTGTTCTATTATGATTTTCTATTGTTTATGATGATTATCCATGCCTGGGAATTGAGAAAACAGGTTAGATTTGAAGATTTAAATTCGGGTATGCCGAGACCCGTGCGTGAAAATTTCTGGGATTTTCCCAGATCGGCAGGCCGAACTTCGTGTTCGGCAAGCCGGATTCAAAGGATCGGTAGGCCGGATTCATCCGACCGGCAGGCCGAACCTGAAGATGTTCGGCC
>CAMOHE010040174.1:0-22051 GCA_946598075.1 Artocarpus hirsutus | reverse complement strand
CTTGGAAATGTTGCAAGACAATCAGGGATTAGATGGTGAACAAAGTTGGGTTCACTATCTACAATTAACACATGGGTTATTGGGTGGTTTACTTAAGGTAGACGGGTGGTATACTGCTACTGGTAGGTTTACTAGTTTCTAACCCAAAAATTAAAAAATTCATAGAAAATAAAATATAACCCCGATTTAGGCTCATGATAGCTCGTTGGAAAGCTTAGGATGTTTACTTTTAAAATATGTAAACCAATTTATAAAATTCATTTTCATCTAATCCCAGAATATCAAGAAAGAGTTACTACCCATAGAGATAATATAAGGTTTATGGAATGTTAAGTTTTTCTCAAACCCAAAGCATATTATTCTCATTTTAAATTCCAAAACCTTTCCAAAATAGGTAGCATGCATTATATAATCATAATAAATATATTCTCATGAGTTTTATACCAAAATCATCATCAAACTATATCTCTAGCCTTTCTTGTAAATAATGATGAAATCATGCTAAAATATGTATATTAACATAATTAGAAATTTGCATGAACTTTGAACATGAAAATTATACATTAAAGATAGAGAAGAACACATACTAAAAACCAAGTTTGAATTAAAGAAAACCTATCTCAAAACTCCTTTGAAAAACACCAAAGTTTGGGTTAAGAATCAAGCTTGAATTGACTCTAAAACGGCTTTAAACGTGGCCGGAAATTATAGTTGTCGTGGTTGCAAAGAGAACTTTATGCTTTGTGTCTTTAGTTGGAAATTGAAGTGAGAAAGGAGAGAATGAGAAACTAGAGAAAGAGTGGTGATGGTTGAATAAATAGGCATCAAGATAATTGAGGAGCGGGAGAGAATTAATGAGCATTAAAAGAAAATATTAGCATGTCTCCCATGGAGACTTTTAGCAAATAATGTTAACATAATTGAGGGGGCAAATGAGGTAAGCTGTAGAAGAAGATGAATGAAGCATTAAAAAGGTGGTTGAGAAAACATATTGATGTCTCCTGGTAGTTGAGGTGAATTAATTCTATATCTCCAAGTAGTTGAGGCTACTTAATTAAGCATTAATGTAACGGGACAAGATTGGTAGAAGTGAGTGATAGGTAGATTTAAAATATTTACTACGGAGACTTAGTAAAAATACTAAAGTGACATTTTATTCATATGATTTTATAAAAAATCATACCTGTTAAAATAACGGGTGTTTCAAGTTTACATTCCAAATGATTACTTCCCAGTAGTTGAATCAAACCAACCAAAACCCATCAGGATAAAATTCCAAGAAACTTAAAACCAGGCTCTAATATCCTTTTTGTCATGACCAGAAATTAGATGTAGTAACTAAATTGAAAGAAATATTTTGAAAATTTAGAAGGTCAAAAAATTTTGAAAATTGTAGTTGGGCCCATAAAATTATAGAAATAAATCAAGGTTGGTCTGGAGTCTTTAATATAAAATTAAAAAGATAAAATACAAATAGAAAATTTAAATGAATTATACAAAATTAAATTAATGCTAATAGAATAAGTAAAAATACAGCTGCATAGCTTTAGTTAAAATAAAATTTCAAATAATAAATAAAAATAAAGTTTATGAATGATCAATTATCTACTGGGAGTGTTCATTCCATGTATGTTCTATACACCAATAAGAAATAAAAATATAGGAAAAGTATACCAGTTGAATAATGAGAAGCATCAACAACAATCCAAGACTTTAAGTAACAATTGACTAACTTAAAAGGGAAAGTAGGAGGTGAGCATGTGGTGTCCATTTGGAAATCCATTACTCATCTCTCGGTTTTTCTTACTATTATTATATGTAAAATCTTTATAAAGTTAATAAATAAATTCTCATATCAATATAAAAATTCATCAAGTTTAAACTTTATCAAACCAATCAATATCTAAAAATTTGTAATCATTACTTAAATTCTCTCACTCATATCCTTGGTTATTAGTGAAGGAAAGAAAAAAAAAAGAAAAAGAAGGGGTATGAAAACATCCATTATGCCCCAAATAAGCACTCCATGTTCATTGTGCCTCAAATGAGCACCTCGTGAATCGGCCATGTAGCAGTGGTGCTACCAAAAAATATACGATGTCTATTGTGTCCAATAAATGAGCACTTCGTAGGATATAGCTTTGAGGAATACTTTGGAAGGAGTGGCGAGTAAAGAGCATTTCTTGGGCTTGTAGACTAGGTGGAGGCGCTCCGTCTAGTGCCAGGGGTGACGAGGATTTACACTTACAGGAGAGAAGAGGGGCCTTCTTTTGTAGTGTCCTCCGGGCAGCATTTCCTGTCTCCAAGGTGGATTTGGGGTGGGGTAGGCCATTTTTCGGGTCATACCATTTTCTATGGGGCAGCGATTGCGGATACGTGATGCTGATGCTGAGCGCAGCCGGCAATGGAGACTCGGTGGTTTACATGCTCCTTTTTGGGTGGCAGTTAGAGGTGATAGGGAAGGAAGCTTCTCATATCTTTCAGCCCCTGACATTCACTTACCTTAAAAATCATTTGTAATCTATCTTTTACTATTCACCATATTATTCTGTCTTCTTTGGTTCGAATGTTAACATTTGGATTTTCAAATAATGGAGACTTAATTGAAAGATGCTGCTTTTGTTCTGTTGTTTTATTCGTGTTACTGCTTGTAACGCAAGATTCACATTTTCCTTTCCACTTCTATATATAGGCCTGCTGTTTTCTTTCAAATTATGAAGGAATTACTTTTATGCATGTTTACTCACCAGAACTGGGAAAATAGAAATCCATATCATGTTTATTTACTTTTATCCTGAAATGTAAGTGAGATCTAAACTCCATTCAAATTTTGGGATTGAAAAATAGGATTAGTGTCATATTTCCAAACCAATTGAACAGCAAATTCACCAGCAAGATTGATTCTGAAACCTAACAGATTCAAGATGAATCAGAAAAAAAAAAACGAAAAAAAGGAACAGAAAACCAAAAAACAAGAACAATTCAAGAACACAACAGACACATGTGATTTTTTATGGGGACCAAAGGATGCCTACGTCTTCGAGACTCAACGCATAGAGTCTGATCTGACTATCAGAGTATGAATAGAATTACACCCTCAGAGAATTCACTGATGAGAAGAATCTCTTAATTTCCCTCGCTAGTTTTCTCACTCTTCAATTGCTTTAATCTCTGTTAAGCCCAAGACCCTTTCTCTCACATTACACCTCAAGATTCAATTGAGAAGCAAAACCAGAATACCAAAACTAATACCTATCTTACAGTCTTCTAATCCTATTTATACAAGGATTATTAACACTAATAGCTACTAAACTTTAAAGATTTCTTCGTTTTGCCCCTTGAATTTTAAAAATCATAACTTTACTGCTTGAACTTTTAAAATTCCTCACTTTACTTCTTGAATTTTAAAAATTATTATTTTGCCTTTGAAATTTCAAAGCTTCTCATTTAGTCTTTTATTTTCTTATTTTCTGTTCAAATAGAAATTAAGTTCATGTGATTCGTACATTGGTCACCTGTAAAAACAAAAATAAAATTTTATCGCTCTTAAGCTTTGTGTCATGTTTACCCTCTCATTTAACTTTTTTTTTTCTACTCCCATTTAAGAAGGGTCTGTATGCACATATCTTCTCGATATTGTTTGCAGATATCTCCTCATCTTTAATATATAACTCATCTTCTTTAGCATTCAAATTCTGATATCGATGAACAACATCAACTTATTAAATGAGTTACGCATTAAAAATGAGAAAAATATATCAGCAAACCCTTTCTATATAAGAGTTTAAATAAAAAAGTTGTCAATGAGTGAGAGTGTAAACGTGACACAAAACTTAAGAGTCTATAATCTCATTTTTATCCTTTTAAAAATTTAAGAGGCAAATTGAAGAATAGAGACAAAATATTGGTTTTTAAATTTTAAAAGATAAAGTAAAGAGTTTTAAAAGTTTAAGGATCAAATGTTATTTTTAAAATTTAAGAAGAAAAGTAGATAAGGTTTTAAAATTTGACAACAACTCAACCAAAATAGGCCTAG
This sequence comes from Artocarpus hirsutus, assembly GCA_946598075.1. Lineage (NCBI taxonomy): Eukaryota > Viridiplantae > Streptophyta > Magnoliopsida > Rosales > Moraceae > Artocarpus > Artocarpus hirsutus. The sequence goes on along the minus strand of CAMOHE010040174.1, from coordinate 18,015 downwards.
TTACAAAACTTCCTTTAAGCATTAACCGTTTTGACACTTCCTCAGGTGACAGTAAAATTAAGTTACTATTTTACCCTTATTGAAGATAGTAACGAGTTTTGTACAATTTGTTACAAGTTTCTTGTAAGAATCCTGATGTATGAAAGCTCGTTAACTTAATACAAATAGCAGCTCAATAATGAGATTTATTATTCAAGCTTTTCACAAATATATCTCCGAAGGTATTCATATTTCTTTCTCACTTTCCTTTTCATTTTGTTACCCTTTCTTCACTTTCTTAGTTGCCAAACACTCAGACTTGGTATCAAAGCCTTCTCTGTGAGTTAATCTCTTTTACCATCCATTCAACAATGCCTTCCGCATGCTCTCATTAGACTCAAGCTTCTTCTTCTCGCTCAATTGCTGCTCTGTTTCCTCCGAATTTAAATCCAATTTCTCTTCGTCTTGATCAATTAACTATTCTTATTGGTGATCTCAAGTTCTCCTAGCTTCTTACGCCCATGCCTTTGAGGATTTGCCATTTGGTTCCCAATCTCCACCTCCAAAGTGAAAACAGATTTGTTCAACTAGTTCCTAATCCTGACTTTGAACTTTGGATTCGTCAAGATTAGTTTGTTGTGAGTTGGATTTTGTCCTCCATTTCCGAGTCTATGTTAGGCCATTTAATCGTTGTCACATTTCTGCTGAAATCCAGAGAACTCTTGAAAGGCTTTTTCCTACTCAATCAAAAGCTCAGATCTTGCAAATATGATTGCAACTTCAAACCTTCAAGAAAGTTTCTCTTTCAACTGATTAATTTGTTCTGAAACTACGAAAGATTGTTGACAGCCTACATGCCACTGGTCAACAGATCTCTGATGAAGAGTTGACCCTCTATATTCTTGTTAAGTCCTGGGTATGAGTCAGTAGTTGTGAATCTAACTTCACGTGTTGATCCTCTTTCGTTGGAATTGGTTCAGTATATGCTTCAAAACCAAGTGATGTGTTTGGAACATCAGCATACTATGTACAATATCTCGGACTTTCAACATCCAAGTGCCAATTTTGTAGCTAGTTTCAAGAAGTCTTGCGGTTCAATATTGGTGTTTGGCATAGCAATTAGAACTATTGATTAAAACTGTAAGCATTGTAGCATACAAGGGTTTTACACTACATCAATGTTCTTTTTATTGAGAGCCTTATATTGTTTCTAACTAAACAGTTGGTTAGAGCCAACTTTGCCAAGCCGACAAGCCGTATGGTTGTGGTCAAGGACATGTTTGAGGTAATGGTCTCTCAGGATGAGGTCGTGGCAGGAAAAACAATAGTAATCCAATTTGCCAAGTTTGTGGTTAAGCAAGACACACAGGCCTTCAGTGCTGTCATCGTTTTGACATTACCTTTCAATCTTATGCTGGCTGTAACGCAAATGCAAATGCTGAAAACTTTGGTTCTCAAAAGCTTTCTGCTCATCATGTTGGTTTGAATTATAGTTCTTCAAGAAATTAAACTGGTGTTCAGCAAGTTTATTCTCCTGTCAGTTACACTAACATAGCTTCTTCATCCTCCTGGGTGGTATTATGACGGTGGAGCCACTAATCATGTGACTTCTCAGCGTAACAACGTCTCCGAAGGCAGATTAGAAAGAAAAAGGCGAGATGGTTGTAGGTAACGGTGCTAAACTTCCTATTTTATATGTTGGTACTGCATCTTTTATATCAAAAATTTTAGGTTCCAATAAAACCTTTATTCATGACTGATATACTTCATGTTCCTGCAATTATAAAAAACTTGTTTAGCATTTCTCAGTTCACTAAGGATAGCAATGTAAGTGTTGAATTTGATTTCAAAAATTGTTTTGTCAAGGCCAAGGATTCGAAGAAGGTCCCTCTTCAAAATAATCATAGAGATGGGCTCTACAACCTTCATCTTCCTATCAATTTTCAACACTCATCTGTTCAACTAGCATATTCTTTGTCCGAGAATAATCTGTCCCATTCATCCATGTTTGTGTGTAATTCTGATTGTTTTAGTAATAATCCATCTGTACAAATTGAGTCTTCTGTTTGTCCTGTACAAAACGAGTTAGTTGATTGTAATAAGACTGTAAAAAAATCAGCCTACGGTAGTCATGGTGCTAATATTTGGCATCGAAGGCTAGGACATTCCTCACATGATGCTCTCTATAAAGTTCTCTCCAGTTGTAAATCCACTCTCGTCCATAAATAAAACACATTTCTATGATGCCTGACAGTATGGTAAACTGCATTAATTCACCTTTCCTTCTACAAACTTAAAATCCAAACAACCGTTTGATATTGTCCATATATATGTTTGGGGTCCCTTCCCCAGATCTATCTTGTGATTGTTTTCGATACTATGTTCATTTTATAGATGACTTTACACGGTTTACTTGGATTTTTCCTCTTAAAACTAAATCTAAGGCTGTCACTATGTTTACTGAATTCAATAGTTTTGTAGAAAGGTTTTTAAATCCGAACATCAAAGTTCTTTAGAGTGACTGGGAAGGAGAGTGTCGAACCTTGGCTCTTATTCTCAAATAGCTTGGGGTAGTCTTTAGGCATCCATGTACTCACCCAGGGGTGGCAATAATCGTGTTCGTATCGGCACGTTTACAGCACGGCACGTTTAGTCCGAATACGAACACGAACACGAACACGACATGATTAATAAACGTGCTAGAAATGCAAACACGAACACGACACGCCTATGGCACGCTTAACATGGCACGACATAATTAACACGATTATTAAACGTGTCGTAACGGGTTGACACGATAACAACACGCATATGACACGTTTATGACCCAATTAACTAAAAAATAAAAAAAATAAAAAAAAATTAGAAAAAAATTTAAAAAAAAAATTTTAAAAAATCTAATAAAGAAAATTAACAAAAACACAATATCTAATTAATACTAACCCACTATAAATATTTCAAATATTTTTATTTTTAAGTTTAAATGTGTTATAAATGGGCGGGTCGTGTCGTGCCTTGTCAACACGTTTACGGCCTGTTTAATTAAACGTGTTAAGGCGTGTTAGCACGAATCCAGCCCGTTTATTTTCGTGTTATTCATGTCAACCCATTTATGGCAAAATTAATAAACGTACGGTTTAAACCCGTTTATTTCGTGTCGTCATGCCGTGTCCGAATTGTTGGCCCTACTCACACTCATCAACAAGAATGGAAGAGCTGAGAGTAAACATGGACATGTAGTTGAAATGGGTCAAATTTTGTTAGCACAAGCTCAACTTCATTTTAAGTTCTAGTAAGATTCTTTTGGGACAAAATATTTGGTAGCGAAAACATACTTTTTGCTACCAAATTTATCTTGGAAGCAAAAAGTCCTTGGCGGCAAACCATTTTGGCTTAGTGCCATATTTTCAGCTACCAAACACATTTTGGCAGTATAAGCATGTTTTTAAGACCAAATATTTGATAGTGAAGACACATTTTTGCTACCAAATTTATCTTGGTAGCAAAAAGTCCTTGGCGGAAACCATTTTACCTTGACACCATATTTTCGGCTACCGACTGCATTTTGATAGCAAAAGACATGTTTTTAAGATCAAATATTTGGTAGCAAAAACCACACTTTTTGCTACCAAATTTGTATTGGTAGCAAAAGTCCTTGGCGCCAAACTATTTTAGCTTTGCGCCATATTTTTAGCCACCAAATGTATTTTGGTTGCAAAAGACATGCTCTTGAGACCAAATTTTTGGAATGGAAAACATACTTTCCGCTACCAAATTTGTATTAGTAGCAAAAAATCCTTGGCGCCAAACCCAAATTGGTTTGGTGCTAAAATTTTTGCTACCAAATGAACATTTGGTAGGAAAACGTCCAATTTTGCAACCAAATTTGTAGCAAACATTCTATTTTGTTTTATGACTTTCGATTACCAAAAATTTGGTAACAAAAAGCATCTTTTTGCTACCAAATTTTTTGATAGAAAAATTTTTAGTAGCTAAAGGTCTGTTATTTTGTACAACAAACACCTTGTCTATGTATGTAGCCTGAGACAATGCCAAAAGATTTTTCTTGCGATTTTGGATGAGTTGGATCCTAAGAACATAGCTTGCCTCTCCCATATCTTTCTTTTGGAATTGATTGGCTAACCAGTCCTTTACTTGTGACATTGATTCCTTATCATTTCCAATGAGTAGAATTTCATCAACGTGAAGTATTAAGAATATCACTTTCTTTTCTTTTATGTACTTGTAGATACATGGTTCATTCTAGTTTTTTTCAAAACCATAAGACTTAATAGCCTCGTTAAACCTAATGCTCCATGATCTATAAGCTTGCTTAAGTCCATAAATGAATTTTTGCAACTTGCAGACTTTCTACTCCTGGCCTTTAGGTATGAAACTCTCTGGGTGCACCATATAGACGTTTTGTTCAAGATAGCCATTCAAAAATGTTGTCCTAATGTCTATTTGCCAAGTTTCATAATCAAAATGTACAGCAATAGACAAGAGCATCTGAATAGACTTAAGCACAAGAACTAGGAAAAAGTCTCTTCATAGTCGATTCTATTCCTCTGAGTGTGACCTTTGACTACTAGCCTCGCTTGAAAGTCTCCACTTTCTCGTCTACTCCTTTTTTCCTCTTGTAGATCTATTTGCACCCAATGGGCCTTTAGGAGGATCAGCAAGCTCCTAAACTAAGTTAAATTACATAGATTCTATCTCGAGTTTCATGGCTTCTAGCCACTTCTTTTTGTTAGAATTTTCAATTGCCAACTTATAAGTCAATAAATCATCCTCTACATCACTGATAGCGACTAGTTGTGTTTCTCCATGAAAGCGAGTGGGTAATCTAATTTTCTCCCACTACGACAAAGCATTAAAGGCACCTGACTAGAAGTTATAGCCTCTTTGATTTGTTGTTCAACAATTCTTGTTGACTGTGGGCTAATTTGATTGGCAAGTAACTCTTCCTGAACTACTTTGCTCCTAGGCTTGAAGTCTTTTATATAGTCATGTTCAAGAAAGTGGCATTTTTCGACAAACACTTTCCTATCTTTATAACAATAGAACAAACAATCCTCCTCTTATACCATGTGGATATCCTACAAAGATGTAGACTTGTGAATGACGTTTCAGCTTCTTTGTCCCAGCTTTTAGCACTTATATTGGATACCCCTATATGGGATAAGTCTCAAACTAAGTTTTTGACTATTCCTCAACTCTAGAGGTGTCTTAGAATGTAAATTGTGGAACTTAAGGCATATCTCTAGAAGGATGTAGGCAGTGAAAAATAACTCAACATCGATCTTATCATGTCAGTAGCGTTCTATTTCTCTTTTCACCAACACCATTTTTTTGTGGTTTTCTAGGTGCTGTGTGTTATGAAACTATTCCGCTTTCCATCAAATGGTATGTGAACCTTATGTCAAACACTAACCACCTTGATCCGATTAAAGCACTATTATTTTCTTTCCTAATTGCTTTTTAGCTTCTGCTTAAAATTCATTACAATTTTTGAAAATTTCAAATTTCTTATGTATTAGGTAAGCATAATCATATCTGGAATAATCGTCAATAAATATAAAATATTCATATCCACTTTTTTCTTGGACATTTAAAGGTCTATACACATTGAGATGTATTAACTCATGAGTCTATTTGCTCTTGTCTTTCTAGCTGAGAAAGTTCTCTTGATCATTTTGCCTTCCAAACTAGATTTGCAAACCAAGAGTTCACAAGCTTTTAGTTCCCTCAAAGGACCATCCTTCACAAGCTTTTAGTTCCCTCAAAGGACCATCCGTTACAAGTCTCTCAATCCTATTTAGATTAATATGACTAAGTCTAAGATGCCACATATATGTGTTTTTATCATGAGAATTCGTTGCTTTTTATTCTTAAGTTCAGTTACTTTGAACATTTTAGTGTTAAGCAGTAGATTATGACTAAGTTTAAGAAAATATAAACCATTATTTAGTTTTCCAGAATATCATTCTTTGAAATAGAAATACTTTCATTATTAAAAGAAACATTAAATAGTTGTTCATTTAATCTAGAGATAAAAATTAAATTTCTTCTGAGTCTAAGGGTAAAATACGTATTGTACAAAACTAAATAATTATTCCTAAAATGAAGTCTTAACTTCTCCTACTGCTTTAGTCGATACCCGTACTCCATTACCTACAACCATCATGTACTCCCCATCAGCAAGCTCCCGTGAAAAACTAAAACTCTACAAAGAAGAATATTCGTCGCTCTTAAGTCAACTACACAAGTAGAGAACTCATTCTTTATAATAAATGTTTCTAAAACTAGTAAATCATATTTACCTTGGTTTTTATTCTTCTTTAGCTCACTTCTTATAGTTTCTCTTCTAATTGTTTGGCTGATTGCAGTAGAAATACTTTCCTTTGGCCTTTGTCTTGGAGCTAGTCTCTTTGCCCTTATCAACCTTCTTGGGATTCTTCTTGTTTTCCTTGAACTTGAGCTTCCTAGCATTCTTATTCTTCTTCTTTTTACTCATGGGAGAACTGGCTTCTATAGCATTTGCTCCATTACCTTTTGCATAGTGAACAAATTCATATTTCTAGAGCTCGTTCAACAATTGGGTGAGCCCCATGTGCATATTTTCATGACATAGTTGGCCTTGAAATGCTGAAAGGCAGGATAGACTCTCTAAGATTATTCCCACTTGTGTTCTCTCATCTATGGTTTCTTCATTAAGCTCATCCTCATGAAGATGGTTGATCATGTTAAGCACATGGATGCATGAACATGAGTGCCAGACTTCCATCTTGTTGTTCATGAATAAATTCACAACAACAAGACGAGCCTTTTCATTTGGTTGGCTAAACATACCATCCAATGATTGCATTATCTCATAAGTAGTCTCCAAATTCTTATGCTTCTTTTAAAGCACTTCAAACATGTCAGCTAGTAAGTAACATTTGGCTTTCTAGTTGGCTTTTTACCAACTAGAATAGGCTTTCTGACTAGATCCTCTATCATTGGTGGGGACCAGAGGACACTCCTCCAGAAGGACAAACTTATAGTCGTCGTTAATGAGCATACGGTTTATATTACTTTTCCCTTTGGCAAAGTTCTCACTAGTAAGTTGTTCAACTTCAAGTAGGTTGACAATAGGATTAAAAATATTATCGATTGATGAATAAATAAACGTTTAATTTGCAAGTATGAATATTATAAGCATTTATATAAATTTTAGACATAGCATATATGACGCATGAATGCATATAAAAAATACATAGAAATATTTCTACTAATATTATTAAAGTTAATTTAATTTACCACAAATAATATGCTGCCACAGGATATGTTAGATTGTTTACAAATCAAACAAAAACATTTTCAATTAATAAATGTTATTCAAAATATCTCATATTTTCAACATTTATTAAATACCATTACTTTGTTCAAGATGCAATTAACATTTAATTACATATTTATGAGTGTAACTCCACCATTTAATATTACAAAGACTTACCCATAAAGTGCTACCATAAGGTAGATCAAATTAGATGTATATCTTGAAATTCTATCCCTATGAAGAACAATATTGTGTCGACCCAAATAGACACCCTCCATAAGGATGACAAAATTAATGATATCTTGAGGCACTATTTGAACCTTATGGTGTTATTCTAACAGTGAAGACTAGTGGGTTGCAATACAAACCTCTCCCATGCAATATTTTGAAATATGTATTATATTTGTAAATCAATGGTTTAAAATTTCTAGTATATAAAGATTTTATATTTTTATATATATATAATTCTAAAATTTAACTCTTAAATTCAATTTCATATATTATTAATACAATTTTGCAAATCAAATTTACAACCGTCAATCAATTTAATCTAATTGAATCAATTTACAATGCATATTCTATATTTATAATTACAACAATTTTAATATCATAAATAAATTTGTGTGTATGCATATCATGTTATAAAACACATGAATAGGCACACTAGAACTAATATGACATGTTATAATGTATCGGCATACGATAAATTGTCAACGTAATATAAAGCATCCAATTTGACAATTGAGATGGATTTGATCGGCTTTCTTGGATATTTAAACAACAACCTAATTGAAATAATGAAAATAAATAAGTTTCTAATCTATTTTAATCTTTAATATTTGTATGGGTCTTCTTGTAATCCTCTTTGAATAGTTGTTGTTTGCCTTCTTAGGTAAAATTGGAACAAAGCAAAAAAAGACAAAGAAATGCGAGTCCCACGCACCTGCACACCTAGCTCAACACTGCAGCGCTAATTAGGTACCAATAATTGGTGCTACGACGCCAAGCTTTGAAGCTGAATACTCCTTTTTTTCTACCTTTTTTAGCGATTTTGAAATCGAGCCGTTGACCCAATCTTTTGAGTCTTTGTCGGGCTTCAGAGTCTTTAGTATTTCTCTATTATTGAATATTACAAGTGTAGAAAAATAAATTACAAAAATTCTTAACCCTTAATTACCGACGAACATCTAATCTAATAAAAATAAAATTATATTCAAAGAGATCCTTAGAACAATATAATTAATTACCAAATCTATTGTCCATACATTCACCATTCATTATGTGAATAATAAACAATATAAACAAACATATTAATGCAAAATGAACATCCATCACATACATATAACATAGTGAACACATATATTTCTCTAAAATGATTATCTCATAATCAAGTCCAAAATTTATATATTTTATAGGTGGCTTTAATACCGATTGTTGGTTTTTAATTTTTTTTAATAAAAATAGCAAAAAGGTGGTTATAGTGCAAAAAGCATATAACAATAATTTTCTCAAAACTTTTTTGTAAAACACACTATAGAATATATAAATTTAACGTTAAATAAATATATAAAATTTTGCTTACCTGATTGAAAAGAGATGATTAAGAAACGCGTATCGTAAAGATGTTCTTTATAAAATGAACTATCGTCTTTCTTGCCTAGACTTCGACACCAAATAGATGAACAGGCAGGCGTAAAAGGGAATAAAGTTTCTATGAATCATCAAACTAACTTTTTAATCACCCGTTAATCTCAACTCAGGAGGAAAATGGGTCTTGGAATAAATAACTTTTCTTCACTCTCATTCTTTCTCTTACGCGCCTATGTGAGGGAATTTTAACAAAGGTCTCTCAGTCTCTTTAAGACTCATAAGTGTCTAGAATGAACAAAAGAGACCTATTAATAGAGAAAAAGAAGACTCAATTAATTTTGTAAGTTTTATTTATTTTAATTTTAATATCAAATATGTAATAAAAATAAAAGGTACAATATTTGCTTTCCATATATTGCTATTTGCACCACACATAGAGAGATTCTTTATGCATGTGGCACCTATCACCAAATAGTGCAAGAAGAAATACTACTTGTTACACAATCTTATTTGTTTCTATATTTCACTTTTCATATTTGAATTAAATTACATTTATCCAAAAATAGAAATTTTAAATATGAAAACTTGGCAATAAAGCTTTGGACTGCACATGGAATATTCTCGTGTAGTGCAGCGCCACACACAATAGGTCTTACTCGCTGTATGTCTTCTAAAATAAATTATTAAGTAATCTTATTATTTAATAATTATAAATTAGTTCATAATTAATTTATTTTTGAGTGGTATTTAACTTGGAATTCTACAATTCTAAATAAATTAATTAAGCCAATAACTCCACTTGTCCAAATAGTGTTTACAAGGATAACATGAGATTAATGGACCTATAATTTCAAACTCTAATAAACCAATAAATTAATTAAACTATGCACACCCTTTCACCAAAGATATGATGGTTGAACCCTTGCTACCTAAGCTTAAATTGATGAACATTCCCTTATTTGATGGAAAGAGAGACGTTGATGATCATGCCCAGCTCTTTAATTCACACGTGAGCCGACACGGGCCCCTTGATGCAATAAAGTGCTAAGCTTTTGATGCAACACTAAGTGGTATAGCAAGATGGTGATTTAGGAATTTAAGGCCGAGGACAATCCCATGTTGGCAAGAGTTATACACGGTTTTCGTTGCCTAATTTATGGGAAGAAGATTACAGCAAACACCCCGAGAAAGACTTCAAGAAATTAAACAAGGGCCCATTGAAATTTAAGGTCCTTTATCAATCGTTACACAAGAGAGATAGTGTCGGTTGAGAATTGCTCAAAAGATGCTACCTTGACATCGATGCTCGGCTATTTACAACAGGGAGCTTTCAAGTTTTCCTTGCATAAGAAACCTCCAGTTACGTGGACCAAGTTTTTTTCACAGGCTCAAAAGTAAATTAACGCTAAAGAAGCAGCTCAACTATTGTTAGATGCCGAGGTGCCGTATTAGCCACCAGTGCCAAGAGCACTAATAGGTCAACAACGAGCTCACTAAGTCACATTTAGAATGGAGGGAAGAATAGTGGGAAAAGGGGAAATCAAAATAGCAGTCAGATCCATCCTCCACTAATACCTGTACTAGCCTTACCTCTAGCCCCACTTGTAGCTTAGCCAGCACAAGGATTGGATCAAGGAAACAAAAGGCCAAGTTGCCCTTGTCAAAGTTATGAGATGTATACTGAGCTCAGTATGAATATTTAGGAAATTTATTAATCACAATATACTAACAAGGCCAATCCCAATAAGAAAAGACCCTACCAAGTGGAATCAAAATAAGCATTGCAGGTTTTATGGAGTGGTCAAACATAAGATTATAGAATGTGCTGACTTGAAGGATGACATAGAAGACCTCATTAGGAGAGGTTACTTACAAAACTGTATCAGAGAGAATCACATAGGTGGTGTACGAGCTGATTAGAATAATCTAGCACCCAAGAGGAAATAATCAACCGTATGTAAAAGTGATTCACACCATCCATAGAGGCATGTATTTTGGTGGGAATTCCATGCGATCTCAAAAAAGCTATGCTCAAGAGGCCAAAGGTAGGCCTTTCCTTAATTACATAGAGGTAGATGAAAAACCAACTAAGATACAAAGAAGAGCTAGCATGGAAATTATCTTCTTTGAGGAAGATGCCCAAGACGTTCACTTTCCTCATAATAATGCACTAGTGGTGTCCATTATGATTGGCAATCATAGAGTCTACGGGGTCTTCATCGATAATGGAAGCTTAGTGGACATTCTCTACACAAATGCATTAGACCGAATGCAGATTACCAAGACTCAATTGATGCCTTATTCATAGCCATTGTATGGTTTTATAAGAGATAGCGTTGTTTTGGAAGTTATGATCACTTTTCCCATTAATATCGGTAGCCGACCAGACACCTTGACCATAATGTCAAATTTTATAGTTGTTAAGGGAGGGACCCAGTATAATGCTATGATAGGTAGGCCAACCTTGTGAGCCCTCAAGGCAGTCTCCTTTAGATACCATCAAGTGGTAAAGTTCGCAATCGAGAACAGGATAGGTAAGATGAGTAGTGACCAGTATAAAGCACGAACAACATATTTGGATTCGATCCGAGACTATGAATTCCCGAGCATCAAATGATGATGGTCAACCATGGATCAAATAAGATAGACCAAATCCCAATAATGGATGATAAAATCACTATAGGAAAACCAGTGGAAGAATTGGAGTAAGTAGTAGCGGATGATGATGACTCGAGCAAGATTTTTATAATAGGCACCGAACTCAGTGCTAGATACCATGCAGATTTGATAACATTTTTGAAAGATAATCTCGTTGTCTTCACTTGGATGTATGACTATTTGAAAGGTAACTCCCTACAGATTATTTACCATTGACTTAATATTGACCTTGTGTTTCCACCCAAGAAATAGAAAAGAAGGCCACTAAATAGAGAAAGCTATCAAGCCTTATGGGAGGAAATGGACAAATTAATCAAGAATAAAAGCATCAGAGAAACCAATTACTCGACCTAGGTAGCAAATCTAGTCTTAGTGAGAAAGCCAAATGGAAAATGGCATACGTGTGTGGACTTTACTTACCTGAATAAGTCATGCCTCAAAGATAGATTCCCTTTACCAAGAATAGATCAGTTAGTAGATACAACGACAGTCCATGAGCTGGTGAGTTTTATAGATGCATACTCTAGATACAATCAAATCCCCATGCATGGCCCCGACAAGGAGAACACAACATTTATTGCTGATTGATGTTTGTATTACTACATGAAGATGCCCTTTGGTCTCAAAAATTCAAGAGCCACATATCAAAGGCTGGTAAACAAAATGTTGAAAACAATATTTGAGGAAATGTGGAGGTGTATGTGGATGATATGCTAGTAAAGAGTTAAAATGCCTATAGATATACTGTTGACCTCCAAGAGGCATTCAAGATTTTAAGGACATAGAACATCAAGCTCAATCTTCAAAAGTGTGCCTTCCAAAAAGTTTCTCAATTTCAAGGTAAATCAATGTAGTATAGAAGCAAGCCGTAAGAAAATTGGAGCACTCATTGAAATGGAATCACCAAAGAAGCTAAAAGATGTATAGAAGCTTTCTGGATGTGTAGTAGCACTCAATCAGTTTATGTAACGCTCCTAAGTGGGGGTTAACAGTTTTTATTAAATAAAATGAAGATTAGAAAATAAATATCAAAGTAATTCGCCTGGGACTTAAATAAAGACTCTCAAATTAAAATAAAAACATAAACAAATAAATAAACTACAGTTTAATGTAGCACCTTAAATTTTAATAATATACAACTGTTATCGTCATTATTTCAACCGTCAACAAATCTTAATACAGTCACAGAAAGTAACAATGGATGCTTACATTATCATGAAGATCATTCTTTGCATTCAAAGCAATCTCAACGTAATATAGCTACATAGCTTTTCCAACTATTTTTCTTGTAGCCACCTCACACTTAGTGAGTCCTGAAAAGATGAACATAACAGGAAATGAGCGACAACATGCTCAGTAGGGAAAACCATTACTCACCTTAAGGTTTTATTCTTACCACATTAAACCTGCATGGTTAGTTAGTTTTCATCATTATTCAAATTATGAGATTGATTATGATCATATTCCGTGGATACTATAGTTAATCATTACCAAATTTCATACATATATATATATATACAATATTTTCATTCATCATTATTCCTAGGTATCCACATCACATAAAGTATTACTCAACTTATCGAAACCCAAATGGGCGTGCTTGGCCACCCTCCAAACATTCCGAGGGTATTCCGGTGAGGGGACATCAAGCCCCGAGTCCTCACCAAGTCAATTCCTGTACAGTGCTTTCTAGGACTTTCGAACCAAGGAAGCGTCATCACCTTCCCCCTATTTTACCTTTTAGGGTATTCGTGCCTAAGGACGTAACCGCCTCCCTCTTCACGTCTCACCATTTCTTTATATACAAATATGATTTACAGAGCCAATTTTCCTAACCATGCTTCTCAATTCATAACAACATATATCATTTCATTATGTTCCTCGCTATTCAATACAGGCCGAGTACATGTCATAGTATCATATGTAATTCTCATATCATAGTAGTTCAATGTAGATACATATATCTTATGGTAAAACAATCAATTTTAATTACATAAAAACCTCACAAAAGATGAGTAATAGAATCCCTACCATCCAAGCTTCTCAACAATCCTTTAATCTCTGAATTCAATTAACGTAAGCTCCACACACCCTTGATCCTAAGGTGTGCATAAGGACAATTAAAACTAAAGCACAATATGTAACCACATCCATAAATGAATCTATATATTTTAGTCTCTAATAAGATTCATAAATCACTTAGGATAGTCTTAGAAATGTTGCAAGACAATTAGGGATTAGAAGGTGAAAAAAGTTGGGTTCACTATCTACAATTAGCGCATGGGTTATTGGGTGGTTTACTTAAGGTAGACGGGTGGTATACTGCCACTGGTAGGTTTACTAGTTTCCAACCCGAGAATTGAAAAATTCATAGAAAACAAAATATAACTCCGATTTAGGCTCATGATAGCTCGTTGGAAAGCTTATGATGTCTACTTTTAAAATATGTAAACCAATTTACAAAATTCATTATCATCTAATCCCAGAATTTCAAGAAAGAGCTACTGCCCATAGAGATAATACAAGGTTTATGGAAATTTAAATTTTTCTTAAACCCAAAGCATATTATTCACATTTAAAATTTCAAAACCATTCCAAAATAGGCAGCATGCATTGTATAATTATAATAAATATATTCTCATGAGTTTTATACCAAAATCATCATCAAACTATATCTCTAGCCTTTTTTGCAAATAATGAGGAAAACATGTATTAAATATGAAGAAAATACATACTAAAGCCAGGTTTGAATTAAAGAAAACCTACCTCAAAACTCTTTTAAAAAACACCAAAGTTTGGGTTAAAAATCAAGCTTGTATTGACTCCAAAACGGCTTCAAACGTGGCTGGAAATTATAGTTGTCGTGGTTGCAAAAAGAGCTTTATGCCTTGTGTCTTTAGTTGGAAATTGAACTGAGAAAGGAGAGAATGAGAAACTAGAGAAGAGAGTGGTGATGGTTGAATAAATAGGCATCAAAATAATTGAGGAGCGGGAGAGAATTAAATGAGTATTAAAAGAAATATTATCGTGTCTCCCATGGAGACTTTTAGCAAATAATGTTAACATAATTGAGGGGGCAAATGGGGTAAGTTGTAGAAGAAGATGAAGGAAGCATTAAAAAGGTGGTTGAGAAAACATATCGATGTCTCCTGGTAGTTGAGGTGAATTAATTCTATGTCTCCAACGATAAGGATGCTATTTAATTGAGCATTAATGTAGTGGGACAAGGTTGGTAGAAGTGAGTGATAGGTAGGTTTAAAATATTTACTACGGAGACTTAGTAAAAATACTAAAGTGACATTTTATTCATATGATTTTTATAAAAATCATACCCATTAAACTAATGGGTGTTTCAGCTCTCCTCCCCTTTAAAAATTTTGTCCTCGAAATTTCAAATCTAAAAATGCTAACAAAAATCACAAATTCGTTATGATATCCGCTTCCGACTCTAAACCGCTAATGTTGTCTGTCTCCAAATGTGATTATTGCATCTCTTTTCATTTGCTTAAAGTATTAACCTCACTCTAAATACTAAATACTTCGACAAGAGTATTTTTGACTTGTTTCAAATTCACCACACCGTATTATGGTTTAACATTTTGATTAGAAAATGCACATGTTGATCATACCATTTTCCAGTCCTTCACTATCCTTGGACTGTAATTTACAACTAGTAAACTAAAACATAATCATAAAATATATAACACAAACACTTCTATTCAAAACCATACATTAAACTTATTCATAAAGATATTAGACAAAATCTCACAGTTGTAGACAAAGTCGTCAAATTCTTCATTAAACAGCTATCTTCATTACACAAACATTCAACCCACATAATATACTCTTATTTCCTATAGAATATCCCCACAACTGACTTGGGTACTTCCACATAATATTAACAGAATATTTCACATTACAAACATGATACGGATACGTTTCGAGAGTACAAGGTACTCCGTATACCAGCTATCCATATCATGCATGTTTAGAGAATACAAAAACATCGATAAACAAAATATCGGACCTTAAGTAGGATGCGTTTCGAGAGTATTAAGTACTCCGTATCCAGCCATCCTGGCATTAGGCTTACTGAATCTAAAAGTTTAAACGGCATACTACAAGAAATGCAAAATGTAAGGTAAACGATTATACGTGATACACAAAATATGGACACACATGCCTACATGCCATGAATAAAACCAAACAATTACAGACTAAGATTTAAATCAATTGGCCGCTCCCAGCATTCATCTTCCCATTCAAGCTTGGATGTTGCAGTGTCAGATTCTGGATGGATAATTTGCATCTTATCTAGCAATTCCTCAGCTGTTGAAGCAGTAACAAAGATTTGTCTCTCCGATCTTGCAATAATGTTTTCTTCCACAGCATAATCTAGAAATTTCAAAAGACCATCATAGAAACCATTTACATTCAGTAGTCCCAAGGGTTTGGAATGAAAGCTCAATAATCGCTCACAAGCAACTACAAATATTTCCTCAAGAGTACCTAGACCACCGGGTGATGCTATAAAAGCATCAGAATTATTGATTATGGCTTTAAAATTTCTAGGGATGCTCTTGACTCCTTTTCCTTTACCTATGGTTTCCTTATAAAGGTTTCCTTCAGCTAGAATATGAGACCAAATCCCTACAGCTGTAGCATCACTAGACTTAACTGCTAGCATCATATTTTTCATCATTTTCACACTACCACCCCCATAGATTATGTTAATCTTCCTGCGTGCTAGGACTTGCCCTAAGTTTTTTGCACCTTCTACATAGGCTTTATCTTTTCCAAGACTGGAACTACAAAAGACACAGACATTCTTTAGTTTCTTGATGGACTGGGAGGTAAACATACTTGGTTTATATAAGTGATGTTTATGTCTATTCCACTTAGACTTCGGGTTCAATATGAGGTTTTAAAGATGAAGAATACATAAAAAGGACTAAAGAAATAGACGAGTAGGAAATGAAAAGGTAATCCAAAGATTTAAACAAAATCTTGTGCAGGTAAGAAAATAAGATAAGGTGATTGATAGTTTACAGAAAATCTTATTTACGCTTTGAAAAAGATTAGACTCTAATTGCATAACTTTTGACAATTGAGAATGGTTTGACAAAAGACCCACTTGACACAACTGTAGACCTTTTGACAAATATACATCGAGTCTAGAAATTCGATATAAACGACAAATACTGTAGAACTTTTGAAATTTGAGACACAAATCTTGAAATATCTGGATAAGTTTTCAAAATTCAAACATGTTACTGTACCGTATGTGATGTGTCTAATAAGATAATATATTTTATTATATATATGTTTAAGAAAACCATAGATTAAATGAGATATTAAGACTTACTGTATAAATCTAATAATCACAATTATTTCAAACACGAAGACAAATATTATGAGTAAAAGAAATCACAAATTGTTGAACATTAACTGAAACTATTTCAAATATACAAAGACTAAACAACCTTTATAGAGTAATGACTTATTCCCCTTCGAGTTTTCTTATGACTTGGCAAACAGGATCTAGAAATACCATATTTTTGAGACGTTGTCTTTCTGTATGGAATTTAGGCCAGAGTTTAAAAATAGCTTCTTGAACATATCCACTAGGGTGACCATGAAGAGGAGGATGGATGCTATCTAAGTTCTCCTTTAAAAGTCCATCCCTGCAAAGCCTTATTTTATCCTCTCTATTTGTAGACATACAATAAGGTGAAGTACATTTATCGTTACAATTTTGTCTTCCACATTTACTGCACGTTACCGCAATAGCACGAGCTCTATTTTTCTTTGCACTACAACTAGTACCCGTTCCTGGTAAACCAACGTCTTGACCGAAGTCATTCAGACGGACTTTTCCCTCTATCAACATTCTCATATCACAAGGGATACCAAAACGCATAAGAATCCACAACCGAGTGATTCTGGCTTTGTATTTCTTTCTGAGAATCTTTTGTGAGAGTGATGGAAAACACTTTCTCAGGTGTTAGTACTTTAGGTCCATGATAAGATGAAAGAAGAGTAAATAGAAAGGAAAAATTGAGACAGTAAATTGCAGAATCCTAGAATTCCTTCTTCTTTTAGACAAATAAGAAGCTCTAGAGAGAAAGAAGATTTACGATCTAGAGAGAGAATAACAAATTAAGAGAGAGTGTGTAAGCTTAGAGAAATAAGCTCCTATGCCCAGTAGACGTATATGTAAACAATGATTAAACCACTATAGACGACGCATATAGAGGCCACGTGGAAGAGATAGTGTGAGTCAAACTGATTCAGGATTTGGACTAGCCCCAAATGTTCGAAGTTGAAATAGGTCAGATTGTTTTGGGCCTTCACATATTTAGAACGAGTTAAATAACAAACATAAAATTAAAACTAATTCATACAGATCTCATGTCCATTTCAAAGTCCACTAAAAATAAAAATAACTATGAATAACAAATCTAATT
>CAMOHE010040172.1:0-10959 GCA_946598075.1 Artocarpus hirsutus | reverse complement strand
AAAGCTATTAAGCAAAGCTACAAGCAAAATAATAATAAATAATCGTAATATTATGGTTCCACCCTAGAGAATAGAAAACAAATATTACAAGAGAATAATCGAAACATATTATCGATTCTTCATCCTTGAATCTCCAAGCTGTATCCTTCTTCTTGTAAATCCCATCTCTAAGTCTTCAATCCCGTATGAATCGAATACTCCATATTTTTGGTCAAATCCATATTTAATGTTTCTCAAAATTGTCTCAAAAATAAAATTAAAACTGCATGAAAAATTGCACATTTTCTGGAGAAAATTCTAGCTCTTTATCGGCAAGCCGATCTATGTGATCGACCTGCCGGTCATAACCCATCGACCTGTCAAACTAGAAGTTTGGTCTACTGCCAACGCCTGATTTCTGCCCCGCTGACAGTCTGCCGAACCTCACATCTGGCCTGTCGATCTACAACCATCGGCTTGCCAAACTGGAGAGTTCGGCATGCCGACTAAGCAAAAATCACCCTTTTCTAGAAAATACAATTTTTAATGCAATTCATCAATTTTATTTTCAACAATTCAAAAACATAAAATTAGAGACTCAGGAAATACATGGGTTCGCCATCATCCATCTTGTAGGTCCGTCTTGTCCGAATGATTATTTAATTATAAAATTTTTATGAATTTAAAATTGAATAATAATTCCTAGACGGAGATGATAGTCCGCCATCTAATCACATGAAAGAAAAAACTTAGATACACATTCTAACCTCTAAGGAACCATAACCAGTATAAATTAATTAATTAATAATTTAATCAACCATAATTAATTAATAAACATTCACTATATAATCCATGACAACATATAAATATATAGAAATCTAGAGTGTCAACTCTCTATAAAATTAAATTCAAGCATAGAAGAGACCAAAATCATATAATTTATACATATAGCATAATCACAAACTCGTAAATTTACATAAAAACCATGGCTCTGATACCAATTGTTGGAAAAATAATACGCAGCGAAATTTTAAAAATTTTAAATCAGATTATTTTTTAAAACACAAGTTTGACATGCTATATGTATAAATTAACATAATCTTACTGACCTTGTATTCGCCGAAAAGCTCCTTAAATCTGTGTAGAGAAGTAACATTTTAGAAGAGCCTCAACCAACTGGTCTTATTTGCCATTCTCTATCCACGATCGAAGTGAGTGTGGGCTCACTCGTACAGCTCTTCCTCAAGGTGACTCTCCTTCCAACCAATTGAGAAAACCCAAAGCTAGTGTTCGTGATTTGTGAACAGGAGCTCTCAGGGAGTTTCAGATTCTCACCAGCAAAGTATCACTCGTAATCTCTCAATTGATCTAAATAACTCATGAGACTCACTCCCTATTTATAGAGGTTGGGTCTAGGGTCATTCCTTATCAGATAAGGTCTTAAAAATTTGAATCAGAATCAAATTTGGATCAATATCGGATGAAATCTGCGTAAAAACACG
This sequence comes from Artocarpus hirsutus, assembly GCA_946598075.1. Classification (NCBI taxonomy): domain Eukaryota; kingdom Viridiplantae; phylum Streptophyta; class Magnoliopsida; order Rosales; family Moraceae; genus Artocarpus; species Artocarpus hirsutus. The sequence goes on along the minus strand of CAMOHE010040172.1, from coordinate 9,478 downwards.
TGATTTTTATTTCGTGCATAGGCAGGCCAAACTTTCTCATAGGCAGGCCGAACTTGCCCCATCGGCTTGCCAAACTGTCAAAAAAAAAATCCCAGTGAATCTTTTATTTTCTACCCGAGATTCTATAGGATAAAGTCCTAGTTTCAATTCAAATAATCCAATAGAGAAGTTATCTAATTAAAACAACTTTATCTCGATAATCTTTAGGAAAATAAATAGATTGCTAATAATTCTACAAGTTTATCTTGATATTATTTATTCAAAATTAAATCAACTGACAAACAGACAAGAATTATCCGATCCAAATAATTCAACAAGTTTAATCTTGAATTAATTTTGTCACAAAATTAATTCAACCGATAAACAGACATGAATTATTTGATTCTTTCAAATTTCAACCAATCTAATAAATCTGACATAAGTCACCAATAATTAGAAAAGCACGCCGTATCATTACAGGATTTTGTGAGCTAGTAAAAAGGACCAAATGGACCTATATAGTTCAAGCTCCCGATAATTATGAAACCTAATATCCCAGATATACATTTCATAATTATCAACTCTAACGCTACTCCACTAAAAGCTTGGAGTTACACTCTCGAACTCTATAGAATTACGAAGCTCGTATAGCTAAGTCTCCATGACATATCATAGTATACCGTATTCCCATATGATTATCCATAATCGGCTTAATGACAAGTTCTGTCTTACTTTTCTTATTATTTTTATCTTACGTTTCATTATCTCACCATCAGAAAACTTACTATCTAAAGGCAGTATACCATTCGGTTACACCTATGTATCCAAATAGTTGAGCGCTCTAGTTTTTCAATTACAGGATAATGCATATAAGAGGATATCACTACTCCTAAAGAGGAGCTATGGATTCCATGTCTATGAATAATAGGTCTACGCTATCAAGAGTCATGCCTCCAACGTACCAGAATGCATAGCACTATTAAAATATGGGTGTCAGCCTTTGGTACATCAAAAGACACAAGTCAAGACAACGGGCCGACTATTCATCTCAGGATTAAGATACAATACAAATGATTGTCTAAAGTGAATCGATTTACCAAGACAGAATTATTAATCCAAATCAATTCACTTTATGTCCCGATCCAACACATCGTCACCTTTGACAATGTGCCAATGTTTTTATTCACGGAGTCCACCTCCGATAGTCAAGACAAACCATCTCCCAATAGGGATATAGACAACATAACAATCTTTACATGAATTAAGTGCCCAACTTTATTCCTTCGATTGCGGATCTTATGATTTAGACCATCACCTTAAGAATCGTGTCTTTCACATAATCTGTTCATCATATGCCAAATTCTTAAAGGTTTAGACCGACAGTCTCAGACTATTGTTTGCTTATCATACATTCATCAAATATGAACATAAAGAGGATAAGATTTGGTATAAATAAATTCTTTATTGATAAAAATGTCTCTAAAAACTTATTACATTTTTACTCCTTAGGGTATACATGTCTAATAATTTTAGCATAGGAGTAGTTAACTCCATTTTTGGCAACTAAAATTGTTTATGATACTTCCAAATTAATAGAATTTCTCTTAGAATATTGGGAGCATATCTAGCTCAAGTATATTGATAATGAGATCTGTTTTGTTAAAGAGAAAGATGCAAAAGGCTCATGTTATTGATAACACATCTACAAACAATATGTTGGTAGATCCACATAAGATTTGCCTGTATGTTTGAAGAACATGGATTCCTCTTGGGAGTACAAGGAGCCTATACTTGTATTGAGTTAGTAGGAGTTTACTATCTATTATGTGTGACATGTTGTTATTGATAAGGGTGCCTATGTTTTGTAAAACATGCTTGAGGATTATGTTTTGTACAATACTACATGCTTGAAGATTCTTATCACTTTATGTATAATCTTTTGTTGACACGTATGTTTGGATATTAAGGTGACAAGTTTGCAAAAGAGACATTTGGTTATTAGTCTTAGTGTATGCATTATTGTTAGATCCATATGCATTGTTATTTATCTCAAGTTGTTGCCATACTTTCATGAATCTCTAACACTAGTTATGTGTAATACTTGTATCCTGTCGATACAATGTTATGCATGATTAATTTGGCTGTGTTTGTTGTATAAGACTCTTGTCGATAATTGTTTTATGGTAGAGTAAATATTGTTGTATGATTATGTCGTTCAAGTGAGAGATTATTGGACTATTTTGTGTGGACTTTCATAATCATAGTAATTCAATCTAATATGAACTAAAGCATGTTATAGAAATTTTTATTAATGCTAATTTGTTAATACACGTATTGTTGGAAAACGAGTACATAGCAGATTTTAAAAAATTTTAGTTAAAAACATTTTTTTGAAAACAAGCTAGACATGCTATGTATATAAATTAATAAGATCTTTCCTACCTCTTAGTATACTAGAAAACTACATGGATTGCAACAAGATAAAACTACGGGAAGAGCCTCAAGCAACTATACTCCTTTGCTATGCTCTTTCTATGATCGGAATATGGGAGGATGGAAGTCGTTCAGTCTTTTCTTAAGTGACTTTTCCTTTCAACTACTTGAGAAAACCAAGAGCTAAGGTTGGAGATATTAAACAATAACTCTATAGGAGTTTCGAAGACTTCCTAGCAAAATACTCTTCTCTAAATTTCTCAAGTGATATAAGAAATAATAGAAAATTGTTCTCTTTTTGTAGAGCTCGGATTGGGGCTAATCATTATCAGATTCAACTTCAAAATTTGAGTTTAAATAAGCTTTCGGAGTAAAAATGCATTAGCCTCGGATTGTTGTCGTGACAGTGTCCAATCGACTAGCCTACACTATGTACAGTCAACCAGACTAACGTGGCTAAGACTCCTATGTGTTTTCCAGCTCCAGGGTGTTATCTTGACTTACCCATTTGAATCTAAGGGATAAATCCTACTTTATGTTACCCAGGTATCTATGATACAACTTCAATTTTAATTCTAATAACTCAATAGAAAAGTTATTAAAATAAAATAATTCTAAATATATAATTCCATATAAAATAAAATCGATCTCAAATAATTCAACTTGTTTATTTTGAATCAATTCATAAAATTAATTAATCAACAAACTAACATAAATTATTAAATCCAATCAATTGAATTTTAGCCAATCTAATAAATAACATAAGTTATTAACCTATAGTAAAAATATGTGGTATCATTACAAGAAATATTATGAACAAGAAAAGGGATCCCAATAGACATATATAGATCAAGCTCCTACAACGATAAAATAACATATCCTTGACATGTATATGTATTTTATAATTATCAACTCTACAGCTATCCACTAAAAGCTTTGGACTATACTCTTGAACTATATATTAATTTTAAAACTCCAATAAGTTTGTTGTCCATGACAGACCATAATGTATAACATTCTCATATGATATTCATAATCGGCTTACGGATAAATTTCGTTTTACCTTTGTTTATCTTATGTTTCATAATCTCACCATTAGAATACTTACTATTCATAACCAATACGAATAGTATGCTATTCGGTTACACATATGTATCTAAATGATTGAGTGGTCTAGTTTCTAATTACAAGATAATGCCTATAAAAGAATATCATTAACTTTTTAAAAGAGCTATAAATTTTATATCTATGAATAATGAGTCTACAACAATCAAGAGTCATGTCCTCAATATACTGGTGTGTGCAACTTCATAAAATTCAAGTGTTACATTTTGGTACATCAAAAGATGCAAGTCAAGAATACGGACTCATTTATTCATTTCAAGATTAAGATATAACATATGTAATTATCTAAAGTGAATTGATTTATACAAACAAAATTATTAATCAAATCAATTCAAATTTAGTCCTAATCCAATACATTGTCAACAATGACAATATATCAATGTTTCCAACTTCGATAACCAAAACAAGTCATCTTTTGTTAGAGATATAGACAATATAAAAATCTTAACATGAATAAAGCGCCCAACTTTATCCCCTTGATTGCAGACCTTATTATTTAGACTATCATCTTTAACATTCATGCCTTCCACATAATCTATCCATCATATATACGAACTTAAAAGGTTTAGATTGATAGTCTTAGATTTTTGTTTGCTGATCATACATTCGATATAAATGGACATAAATAGGACAATATTTGATATATGAAAATAAATAATAAATCTTTTATTGATTAAATGTCTCTAAAAACTATTACATCATTTAATCTTTAGGGCACCTAGTGTGACATGTATGTTAAATATCTGGCCATAATGAGATGGACATTTGTTTTATTAAGGGAGAATTTTCATAAATGTCATTGTTAAAATTTAATTCTATGAATGCCGTATATGTTCATTTGCGGCATAACTTAACATGTAATATGAATAATTGTATGACATAAACTTTTCTAAGTATGGCATAAATAAGCACTTTTAAAAATGTGGTATAACATGTAATTTTCTCTTTTATTAACCAGCTTGGCCCACAAGTTCCCTCTCATAGTATTTGGTCAACCCATTGAGCAAAATACCCTTTTTCATAGGAGATATTTATGTCTACTGCTACGTTATTGAATAGTAGATTGGTTCATACCACTTGTAAAAAACCTTTTATACTATATGCCACTCACAAAAATCAATACAAATATAAAATTATAAAAAACAAGTGGTTTGTGGTATTTTTAAATGAGTTTTTTTCCTATGGTGTATTTTAATCCACAATCTAAAAAGATAGTATATTTGTAAAGCTCACTTTTCATAATTATTGGTACAGGCCCATCAAGGTCCACTCCCCATTTGTTGTTCAAATATCCCAATAGATATTTTGTGAGGGTGTGTGAGGAGTGTTTCCTATGTTTTAGGAAGAGGAGGACTAGAGGAGACCTCATACTACCCTCAAGTTTCTCTCTTTTGGTGATCATAGCTTGCAAACCATTTTCGGACCGATGTTTGGCATTTTTTGGCTAACATGGGTGACACATATCTGCCGCCAAGTGGTGGAGTTAATCATAGAACCACCATTTTTGCATATGCTTTAAACTCCACTAAGAACATGTTATTTTTGTTTTGATTATGTTTATTTGGTATTGAGATCATATAAATCTAGCAAAATCGTCTCAATCTAATATAAAACGAAGAAGTTATGATCTTTTTTCTTAAAAGTATTAGAAAAAAAAGTGTCCAAACTTGAATTTTGCTATCAAAACTAGAATATTTGGTAGACTTGACTTTTCTGAACCTAATCCAGCGAACAAACGGCATGTAATATCTAATAAAAGTTATACCAAAGCACACAAAAGTGATAAGACAGTGTACAAAACTACGATCAAAATGAGATTCAAATGATAGGCATTTATCATAATTACGGATCGAGACTCAAGTGGACATATGTCTTTACTTAAATAATAAACAATAAAACGAGTAATAGATGAAAGGGGAAAAAAAAAAAAAAAATCTATCGGAGCCGTACGGCATAAGTAGAGTTCCATCTTACCGCTATTCGTTATAATATAATAAATATAATTATCAAATTATGATAACTTGAATAAATAAGTATATTGCTAAGCAAAAAAAAAAAAATTGTGGATATGTCCTGGTTTGACATTTTTTTTAGGGAACATTTTTTTTTTCTATGCGGATTTTTATTAAGCAAAGACTAATAAAAACAAAAAACAGAGGCAGCACATAAACAACTGAACCACCACCAACCAGAAAAAAAAAAAAAAAAAAAAAAGAAAAGAAGAAGAAGAAGAAGAAGAAGAAGAAGAAGAGAGAACTTGGCACTTCAATCCAACCATCAGAGCTTTTAAGTCGTGACTGATCTGTTAAATATCATCTTTTAGCAGTTAAAAATGTGCACATCTTAAAAATTATCAGTGATGCATAAGAATTATTTTGCCTTCTTCATTTATGGTTTTGTGAATTTAAAGGCACATTCGGAGTTTATCGTATGCATTTAAGTACATATGTTGGCTTTAACAGATTTCACAAAGGAATAAAAGTTAACGAAATGAGGCAGAAAAATAAGACTTATAAAGCATGATCAGAGGTTTCCCATAAACTGTAAATCTCAACAAAAAAATAATTAAACAACGAAGTGTGGTGAACAATTGATTGATTTACAAGCTAGAATATTACGTCGGCAATTCAATTTACAAAATCTTAGCAACTCTACTACAAATCTTCCTCTGGTGCAGCTTTTGCCAAACTCCATTCTACATTCCAAAAACTTGCATCAATTTGAATCATTACTCTGCGGCTCTCAAATTCTTGTTCTTTGCTTTCTTGCTTGAAAATCCAAGTTGCTTGGGTGTTCAATGTCAAGAGATTTCTACCGTTCTGCGGGAAGAAGTTTTCTGAGAGAATCGCTGCAGCAAGCAATTCTCAGTTCGTCAAGCAGAGATTGTTGAAGCTGCACCCCGGCTGCCTTCATCTCATAGATGAACTTAATGGCCTCAACATAGAACTCATTTCGTATGTAGCCTCCGAGCATAGCATTCCAACACGCATTATTCCTTTTCTCTCTGCTCTTTTCAAACAACCTTTTGGCATCTTTAAGCAGTCCACTTCTTCCATACATGTCAACCAACCCACACTGAACATACATGTCTGATTCAAATCCAAGTTTGATTGCATTTGTATGAACCTGCCGACCACTTTTTCCACAATCATGCATTCTCCCACAAGCCTTCAGAACACTAGAGAACATTAAGGCATTCTTCTTAATTCCTGCCTTTCCCACCTCGTCAAAGTCTTTAAGTACCTCAAAGAAGAGCTCTTCCCTAGAGTTGTTAATCATTCTAGCCATCCAAGTCAGTGTATTGTGACGAGGCAGTTGGTTGAACACCAAGTTGGCGCTTTCAAGACACCCATATGTCCCATAGAAGTTGATTAAGCAGCTGGCAAGAAACAAATTGTTAGCATGGCCCAATTTCATGGCGCAGCCATGAACTTGTTTCCCTAAATTCATATTTGTCATGCATACACACGTCTTGAGAAGGCAGACCATGATCCAAGAAGGAAATTCTAGCATGCTGATATGGTGCAGCATTTTCAGGAACAAACTCATTGCCTCTTCATGGTCAGAATTGTTAACATAGGCAACTATCATGGTGGCCCATGATTTGAAATCCTTAGAGGGCATCCTGTCAAACAGGTCACAGGCAAGATCTAAGCGCCTGCAGGATACAGTCATGAGGAGAACGCGGTTGAGCAAGGGTAAGGCAAGGTGTTGGAGGCTGCTTCTGCTGATATGGGCGTGCAAGTCCTCAGCTCCACGGGAGTCAGCAGTAATGGTGCATTCTTTGATGAAAGAAATGTACATGTCAGGAGGTATGGGAAGGGAGAGGGCATCCATCAAGTGCAGAACATCAGAGGTGGTGCAGGCAGGAGGGCTAATTAGGGCATTCTTTTTTGGCATCTTCTTTTTTGCTGAAATCCGACTGGAACAATTAGCATCTAAAGTATGACATGAATTGAACTTCACCGGTGGTGCTAAAGTTTTGAGTTTCTCATAATTTATGACATTACGAGGCCTGTTGGGGCCACACAAGGGCAATGAAACCGGACAATAGGGCTTTGATGTTGTGGGGCTACTGCTCTTATCGAGGTCTGCTGATGAGAAAGTGGAATAATTATGGCTGTGGGACAAACTAACTCCAACAGCTCCTGGAAGAGCGGTTGTTGCCACTTCCATTTTAGCAAAGGAAGCAGGGTAGGCAGAGACAAGGGGCTTACTTTTTGTTTGTTAGGCTGCTGATTGTTGCTTTGCTAATGCAGACGTGTGCTGAATTCACAAAAAGTTTTATTTGGTTATTACAATATTTCATTACACCCTAAAAACGAAAATGAAAAATTTCTAGACTACTTGTGTAAGAATTCGACAGCAGAAAAAGAGTCTATCAAGACAACATTTACTAGACGCTAACTGAGTCGAATAATTAGAGATAACTTTGAAAAATAACTGATATAGCATCACACCAAGAGCAACAGAAAAGGTTCCATATCTAAATTTCAAAACAGCATATTCTCCCTGTAAAGACAAGGAAACTCTTGCCAGAAATAATAAATTGAAGAGCCATTCATGGTGATAAGGGGAGAAAATTGGATTGATGAAGCAAAGGTTCTAACAAAAGAGAAGCACAGAAATACACCTAAAAGCTGTGAAAAAGAAATAGCACTGTATGATAAGATATATGCGTGTGTATAAAGGAGACAAGATTAAATTAAATAATTGAATGAATAATTAAGAATAGATACAAAAAAAGGAGGTCATTTACCATAATCTGAGTGTTATTAGTAATTGCTTTATACACTAAAAGATCAGGTGAAGTTCAATTACGTGAACCATTGCATGTCAAAACACAGCAAGAAACAGCACATAATTCTGATTCATAACCATCCAGATCTTTAAAAATACACATGGTATATTGTGTCAAATATTATCAACATCCTCTGAAAATCTTTCAACACGGTATCCATGTTGGTTCATCCAATTGCCAAAGGCTCTATTTGGCACACCTAAGATGTGAGATTTTTGGAGACTTCCAAAGTATCTCAACTTACCTCAATGCATGACCGAATATAAAGTTTTGTTTCATTTTGTTTCACATGGTTTACACCATGGTTCATGGGTCTAAATATAGTAACGACCCTTCCCAGTGAATGTGTCTAAATGCTCCCAAGTACAACTTGTAGGGAAATCTTCTATCCAAAAAACTAGACCTCGAAGAGAATCAAATACAATTCACTTCGGCCCACCCAGGAACAAACCTTACCTGGATACTTAAAAGTTCAATGTTCACCTTTAAGTGTACTCAAGGAGTGAAAACTTTCTTTTCTACCCAGAATCTACTCTAACTTACTATCATAATTACTGCCAAGTAACAAAGTTGTTGTCTTCATGGCTATAAAATAATTTACTATTGGATTTTTCACTTCTTACCTCTAAATTACAATGTGTCCAGTTGTAAGCTAAACAGAGCATCATCACCATTAACAGATTATTAGGATGCTGAGAGAACTGGAGAAATCAATAGGTTCCTAATTAACCAATAATTAGTAATTAGTGATTGCTAATTACAGGGTGAAACAGATAAGTAGCTATTGTAAAAAGCAATGTATGTATTTCAATTTATAATTGTCGCCGTGCCTGAAAATCAATTCTCTACCCATATAATTAAACACAACGCACGATATATTAAAGCTAAAATCCGAAAGAGAGTATTTCAAAGAACACCCAAGAGAATTAAAAAAACCGAAAATATAACTAAAATTTTAGTCAAACTACATTTTGAGATTTCGAAATTGAGACAGAAAGAACTCTACCAAAAGGAGAAAAACTATATATCAAAACATGTCCTTTTTATATATTTTTTTTTTGACAACACAGAAACTTATTAAGAGAGAGAGCACAAGAAAACCAAAAGAAAGTAGAAACCTGTGAAAATGCTTCTTCACTC
>CAMOHE010040171.1:0-15067 GCA_946598075.1 Artocarpus hirsutus | reverse complement strand
GAAGACACTTACTAGGAGAGTCTTCGAGAGGCATGTGGAAGCTATGGGGATGCGAGATTTGTCATATTTACTCATTTAGTGCAAGTGGGAGATTGTTAGACATGTATGCCCTAAGGAGTAAAAATATAATGAGTTTTTGAAGACATTTTTATCAATAAAGAAATCATTTCTTATTTATATACCAAATATTGTCCTCTTTACGTTCATATTTGTTGAATGTATGATAAGCAAATAATAGTCTGAGACTATCGGTCTAAACCTTTAAGAATTGAGCATATGATGGACAGATTATATGAAAGACACGATTCTTAAGGTGACGGTCTAAAACATAAGATTTACAATCGAGGGAATAAAGTTGGGCACTTTATTCATGTAAAGATTGTTATGTTGTCTATATCCCTATTGGAGATGGTTTGTCTTGACCATCGAAGGTGGACTCCATGAATAGAAACATTGGCACATTGTCATAGGTGACGATGTGTTGGATCGGGACATAAAGTGAATTGATTTGGATTAATAATTATGTCTTGGCAAATTGATCACTTTAGACAATCATTTGTATTGTATCTCAATCCTGAGATGAATAGTGAGCCCGTTATCTTGACTTGTGCCTTTTGATGTACCAAAAGGTGACACCCACATCTTAATAGTGGTATGCATGCCGGTACGTTGGAGGCATGACTTTTGTTGACGTAGACCTATTATTCATAGATATGGAATCCATAGCTCCTCTTTAAGAGAAGTGATATCCTCTTATATGTGTTATCCTGTAATTGAAAAACTGGAGCGCTCAACCATTCGGATACATAGGTGTAACCAAATGGTATATTGTCCTTAGATAGTAAGTTTTCCGATGGTGAGATAATGGAACGTAAGATAAAAATAATCGGGAAGGTAAGACAGAACTTGTCCTTAAGCCGTTATGAAAAATCCTATGGGGAAACAATACACTATGATATGTCATGGAGACTTGGCTATACGGGCTTTGTAATTCTATAGAGTTCGAGAGTGCAGCTCCAAGCTTTTAGTAGAGTAGCGTTGGAGTTGATGATTATGAAATATATATCTGGGATATTGGGTTTCATAATTATCGGGAGCTTGAACTATATAGGTCCATTTGGTCCCCTTTACTAGCTCACAAAATCTTGTAATGATACGGCATGCTTTTCCAAAATTTGGTGACTTATGTCAGGTTTATTAGATTGGTTGAAATTTAGAAGAATCAAATAATTCATGTCTGTTTATCGGTTGAATTAATTTTGTGACAAAATTAAATCAAGATAAACTTGTTGAATTATTAGGATCGAATAATTCTTGTTTATTTATCAGTTGATTTAATTTTAGATAAATTAAATCAAGATAAACTTGTAGAATTATTGGGAATCTATTTATTATCCTAGAGATTATCTAGATAAAGTTATTTTAATTAGATAATTTTTCTATTGGGTTATTTGAATTAAAATTGAGGTTTTATCCTATAGAATCTCGAGTGGAAAATAAAATATTCGCGTGATTTTTATTTCGGTAGTTCGGCATGCCGATCCTAAAGTTCGGCCTGCCGATGAGGCAAGTTCGGCCTGCCTATGCGCGAATTAAAAATCGTGCATTTTCACACGTTTTTACACGTATCTTATCCAATATTGACCCGAATTTGATTCTGTTTCAAATTTTTGAGACCTTATCTGATAAGGAATGACCCTAGACCCAACCTCTATAAATAGGGAGTGAGTTTAATGAGTTATTTAGATCAATTGATAGATTAAGAGTGATACTCTGCTGGTGAGAATCTGAAACTCCTTGAGAGCTCTTGTTCACAAATCACAAACACTAGCTTTGGGTTCTCTCAATTGGTTGGAAGGAGAGTTACCTTGAGGAAGAGCTGTATGTGTGAGCCCACACTCACTCCGATCGTGGATAGAGAATAGCAAAGAAGACTAGTTGGTTGAGGCTCTTCTGGAACGTTACTTCTCTACACAGATTTCGGGAGCTTTTCGGCAAATATAAGGTCAGTAAGATCAGGTTAATTTATACATATAGCATGTCAAACTTGTGTTTTGAAAAATACTCTAATTTAAAATTTTTAAAATTCTGTTGCGTATTATTTTTCCAACAAATTAATCTTACCAAAACGGTTTATTGATCGACCAAAAAGAATATCATTTTCTTTTCTTGGGCAAACCATATATGTAACACCACCATCGTGGCCTAACTAGGTTTTGGGACCTGCCTCTAAGGTCGCACATTATACGACTCGATCTCTGATATAGCATCATATCTTTCTATATATTTTCTATAATTATTAAAAATCTCTTTTTATCAAGTATTTTCATTTACATTCATTATGAGGTTTATTATGAAAATTACCACAATCTACTTTTTATGAAAAACACTCAATGAAAATCCTTTTCAATCAATCGTTGAAAATATTTTGATAAAAATCCTTTTGAAGCAAAAATCATTTAAAACTAGGCTACCAAGAAAAGAGGTAGAAGTTCTACCTCAACACTCGTGTCGGTGTCCCACACTGCAGTCTCGATCCGCTATACGTTAACTCCGTGAGACCATGAACAACCTTGAATAGGAACTAAGCTTATCAGTATCTATCTTATGACATCCTATGTTGCTAAACTATTTCATGGTGTCCTAGTGTGCTATTTGTGTTTATAAAATCATGCTGTAACGTTAAAATCTCAATCGGGGTTTAAAATGGTGAAAACAGGTGAAAAATAATAAATTTTCATTATGTCCGGTCTGCCTGTCGGTCTCCTTGGTTTAGCCTGCTGACAAACCAGGTCTGGTCGGTCGAACTTTTCTAGGTTCGGCCTACCGGACGTATGAATCCGGCCTATTGAACTCATGAATTCAGCCTGTCAAACTTTAAGTTTGGCCTACCAAACTGAAAAATTTTAGAATTTTCCAGAACCCGAGCCTCGACTTCCCAAACTCCAATCCTCGATTTCAACCTATTTTCTCAATTCCCAGGCATAGAAAACACTCGTAAATGATAGAAAAACATAATAGAATGCTTCTAAACTAGTTTAAACAAGATTTATATAGAAAAATCCAATAAAATCTGAAAATAGAAAAATAGAGGAGAAATAAAAAATCTTGATTCAAATCCATTTTTCTTCAAACTAAGCTTAGATTTTAGGTATTTTAAGTTTCTCTAGCTTAGATTAAAGGTTTTATAAGCTTGAATGAACTTATTTTTTAAAATACAAAGAAAATTGAAAAATTGAAAAAGTTTTGAAATTTAAAAACTAACCTTGAACTTAAGCTTTGATTTGTAGTTTTAATTGTTAAATCACGTTCCCAAGCTCCCAATTTGACTGAGGATTGAAATTTAAACTCAAAAATTTTGAATCAAAAGAGAGAGGATAGAAAGAGCGCAAGGCACAGAGAGAGAGGATGAGAGAGAACGAGAGAAAGAGAGTGTGTGGCGAGAGTGAGGAGAGAAAGAAAGAGATATGGTATAAATAGAGAGAGAAATAGACGGTTTCACTATGTAGAAACCGTGTGCTACCCACGGTTTTACAAAATAGAGCATTTTGACATTTGATAAATTTTTTTGTTTTAAAATTTAAATAACAAATAAAAATAATTTAAGGTAATTAAAAATCATTAAAATAATGAAAAATAACTTTAATTTACAAATTTTGTAAAATAATCAAATTAAGTTTAAAACATTCATTATGACACACTAATTCACTATTTTATGCTCTAATAATATTTAATTAATTCACTATTTTATGCTCTAATAATATTTAATTAATTTCAAGGTGTTACAATTATTTATTAGCATACCCATCTACGGAACCTCTATTCCCTTTCCTCTGTGAATCGTATGGTCATATACAACATCGTAGAATTTTCTTTCCTAGTAACCTATAGGAACGTACCACATTATATACAATAGACAAGTCCACCTTTGTTGGTAGTTAACAAGGAGATACACTGATTAGAAAAATAAAATAAAAAACTAACCCCAAAAAAACCTAAAAAAGGAGATACACGGTTTGACGAAGACTTCAATTTGATGTCTTATTAAATACTCTCCATGTGGCAGCGAACTAAATTCCCTCAAAGCTCACATCTTTTGCTGGGTGAAGAACTTGTATGCAGAAATTCAATGAACACTACATGTTATCAAATTCTTATCACGCTTTATAAGATAGTGATCAAGAGCCAAGTTTCAACCAATTACAATGGCAATGCGTAGGAGCAAACATTTCTGGTAGAAGAAATTCACACAAATTTCCCACATTGAATTAAAAACCAAAAGAAAACAATACACTAAATATAAAATTGACAACTTAATGACTGAGATTGTAACATAAAAAAAAAAAACGCTCAATGACTAAGATTGAGCGATAGATTACCCGCTATGTGACAGATAATTTGATGACGACAGAGAACTGATTTATTCACTTTGATCAGCAAACAATTTTTGTTGTGTATTTATGATCATATCTAAATTATTACTTAACCACTTCATTGTCAAACTTTGTGAAATATACATTTTGGGCACAAGGCAAGTGTATCTTTGTTAGCTGAATTTCTACATATTTAGCGTATTTAATTGATGTTTTAACGGTAGTGGATGAGTGAATTTTCAACTAATTGTATAATGTTTTAAGATAGAAAGAGACTTCATAACCAACACAATGCTTACTTTTAACTAAACGCTAATATATGGAAATTGACAACTTAATGGCTTATTAACACCATTTGATCGACTCACTCCTAACTGTGTCTTGATGACAATTTAATAGCTTCTTAATAATACCATTAATCAAGTGAATATAATTATGAAAAAATTACATGTTATACTGCACTTTTAAAACGTGTGCTTAATCATGTCACACTTAACAAAGGTTGCTCCACACTATACTCATATTACTATTTAAAATAATTAGTGAGTTTTTTTTATAGTTTTAAAATAATTCGTGTGAATTGTTTAAATCTTTTTTTCTCAACCAATTCAAATAAAAAAATCCTAATGCTCTCTCATTTATCAAAACATCATTTTAGTGGCGTAATTAGTTTCAAACACGTGTGATATTTGAGAAAAGTAAGTTTTAAAAAATAGTATTTATAAAAATTTTTCTAAAATTATTCAGTAAATGAAGTGTACCACCTCATATTGTTTTTTTCTCTATTCCTACCTTATGGAATGATGAAAAATAAAAGGTCATTTTTTGCCTCAGATAGATCCTATACTTGTATGGCCAATTTTTGATCTACTGGTCTCTCTGAAAGGTGCTTTTTCTTGTAGTGAATGCACTAGCAAAACTCCAATAACTAAAGTCATCTGCCAACCCCATAGAAGTCCCACATTATTTAAATGATAGGATAAGGGTTACATTGACTTACAATCTACCAAAATAGAAATCCTTTTAGTTAGGAAAGTTACCTTCTACCTGTCACACATGATACATAGGCCTGCTTTTGAAGGCTTTTATAAGCTGCTTTTAGCGTTCTGTATTCAAAAACTACTTTTAGAAGTCTTTTAATGATTTATCAAAAATGCTTTTGCTCTCCAAAAGCGCTTCTTGTCAAAACCACAAAATGTGACTTTTCAAAAAAGCACTTCTAAAATATACTCTTAAACTTATACCAGTGTATTAATAATACATTACAATAAACTCAAATATAACATATTTTTAACTTTTTAAGAAAATTGAAATCATTTTGATCCATTAAAGTTATTTTAAAAATATAGTTTTAAACACTTACTGAAAACTATAGCTTTTAGTTCTCTTCTTTAAATAACAAAAAGCACAAACATAAGTTGTGTCAAACAGGCCCATACATTGCTTATACACAGAGCTGGTACATTTATACTTGCTACACAAAAAAGATGCTGACTTTTGTACCATTTAGCCTTTCCATTATTATTGTCATTGTTTTTGTTGTTGAAGGAAAAGAAGAATAATTTACCCCTAAACTTAACTCTAGGTCCAAACTAGCTAAAAGTGCTAGCACTCTAACTCTAGTTTGCACTTGCAAGCATGAGATAATTACGCAAGAGGAGTGCTAAATACAGACTCTATCTTACTCTTTTACATATGTTAGTTTTATCTCTCATATGGCATCCGAACTTTTTTAAACAAATTCACTTAATAATGTCACTTCTGTTAAACTTATTTATCAGAGTGTTATCTCCTGCATTTACTTTCCTTCTTCCCATTATTTTTCTACATTATACGGTTACAATCTTTTCTTTCTTTCTTTCGTTTTTCTCCATTCTACCATTCTTCTTTTCGTTTTTTTTTTCCAATAAAATTTATAAGATTTGCTGCAAGAATGGTGTATTATAATAAATGACTGATTGTTACTCCTATTAAGCATATGTATATATATGTGTGTGTATGTATATATAGCAAAAACCAACATCAACTAAAGAAAATGTTGAATTATTTGGAACATCATTTATTAGAGAATTAGAGGTTGAAAATCTCATAATTTAAAAAAAAAAAGAAAAAAAGAAAAATGGTAGCAGGAAGCAATCACGTACGTCGGTTATTGCAAATTCTTTGTTTCGAGGGGGAGAAAAAATGAGCTAAGTAGTGAGGGAGAAAAAGGGGGGCTAACTTCAATTAAAAAAAAAAAAGAAAGAAAAAGAAGGAAAAAAAAAAAGGATAAAAACTGTGTAGTGTATAGAAGGTCTGTATTCGGCCCTCCTCCTCTTATGATGTTACTTTGAAACTTTTTAATTCTCTAGAGGACCCAATATTATTGGAATGGAGGGCTTTTTCTAAGCTACAATAACATAATACAGTAAGGACCATTAATTCAAGCCAACCACATTCGGGACTCATAATTTCACTGGGTCGATAGCTACGGGAAGTTCGGAAACGGTTGGGACAGGTGAAGGTGTTGTCCTTAGGGTCTTGTGAATTCTCATGAGCCTCTCATTAATTTGTATGACTATGGATGATATACGAGTCCAATAAATTATTACCATTAATCTCTTTTTCCCTTTTTTTAATGGGAAAATAGTGTAGTTTTGAAGGGTTATATTTTGTTTTGAAAGGTTGAAGTGTTATATTACATTACAGATTTATAGTTATATTTAAATCATATGTAACAAATTAATTCATAAGATCTAACTGTTTGAACTATAAAGATATAATATGATATTTTTCGTCCAATAAATTCTCTTAAATTAATTAAAGAAAATTCACTCGTGGTTAACAGAGAGCAGAAAAAAAAAAGCGAAAATTGCTAAAGAGAAAAGTGGCATGAGCATGAAGTTGACAAGTGGGGACGTTTTTGATTGCTCAGAATTTATGAATGTCACATGGGACGTCAAATGTGGCCCCCACTGTACTCTCTCTACTCTTAAATACGTCAAAAAAAAAAAGAAAAAAGTTTCGCATGCAGTCCGCACCAAATTATGATATCCGGGTGTGTTTTGTGACATTGTTTAGAATGTAAACGTTTTTATATATTATAATGTAACACTTTTATATAGCATAATATTTTAGTTTTAATTTTAACTTATTAGTTTCAAGTAAACATACTTGATATCTAAGAGAGATAGTAAAACTCTCGAGAGTTAGATGTACGCCAATTATTTCAAGAAAAATAATACATTTAGAGGAGGAAAGAACAATTAGTAGCAAAGATTTTGGGAGAGAAAATTAGTAATATATTTTGGTTCTAAACTTAATGAATTCCCAAAACTGATGGCCTTTTACAACATTGATGTGACCACCAGGACGCACGCAAACGACCGTATTTTGCGGAGGCGTCAGGACCATCGGTGGCGATAGAAGCAAAACACCTCGCGATGTTGGTGGTAGCAAACGCAATCTCCGTCACAAGGCGAAGTGGTCTTCTCCAAGCTCTCTGCCCTCGAGCTGCAGACCTGCTTTCATCACACCAGCAGTCCGTGAGGGAGGAGAGAGAAAACAGGGGAGAGAGGGCAGAAGAAATGACAAAGTAAGATAGGAGAGAGAAACAGAAAGAAAGAGAGAAAAGATAGATTTTTTTTTTTTTTTTTGTGAAAATTGCGCAAAGAAAGAAAATGCAACGGGTAAAATTTGAAAAACCGTATATCACTCCACAACATTTTAATATCCAATACTCAGAGTCCAAATATAATTTTAAAATATGTTTATATTTAGTGTTTTAATATAAAATATTTTTGTCAAATGGTTTAATAAAAAGACCTGATAGTATAATTTCCCTGCTATACATACGTATATGTGCCATAGAGGTAGAGTCATGTATAATCGAGAGTATAGGCAGCCAGCCGAGTTGATTTTTTTTTCTTTTCATTTTATATTATATTTTAAGAAAAATATTCAAAGCACCCAAGTGTTTTGTCTAAATATTATTTTTCCTCTTCTTATATTAAATTGCCTAAAACAATTTATGTGTTCACAAAATTATATTCAAAATACTCCCTAAAGCAATTAATTTTTCAAAATTCTTAGATTTTCTTTCCCAATATATATTAAATGTTATTTTAAATATGACTTGACTTAAAATTAAAGAAAAGCTAATTTAGAATGTTAAAATAAATATTTCAATTAAGTAAAATTTTAATTATTTTGAGAGTTTTTAATTTTTTAAGATTGATTTTATTCAGTATTTTGATTTAATAATGTTTTAAATTGTGTTTAGTAAATATTGGAGAGGATAATTTTGGTTTTTATGTTAAAAAGTTTTATCTCTTCAGGGGTATTTGGAGCATGTTTTTGAAAACACAAAGGATATTTTAGGTAGTTTGATAATTAGAGTTGCAATAATAGTATTTTGACAAAACGCGTGAAATGTTTTGGGTATTTTTCTTATACTATTTCTTAAAATTGGGAAGAAGGTATTTTTCCTATGTTTTATTAAAATTTGCAATTGGTATCCCTCTTAAAATTGGAAATTCTTCCCCTAAAATATATATATATATATATATATATACATATATCTTCGCCTTTCTTTTGCTTGCTCCACCATTATGTGTGTGCACCTATCACAGTCTGAAAACTCTCTTCACAAGTCACTGCTTTGGACTATCCCACTTAGGAAAGACGTCGACTTTTTCAACCACAAAACGACATCCTACTTACTCAGAGCCAAAAAAATAGAAGTTTCTAAAATTTACACCTCTCGATGTGGCATAATTATTTTTAGGGGTTAGGTTTCCTTAGTACATGTCCGATTATATCAGTTTATAATCAAATTAAAAGTTTGCGTAGTACACGTCCAATTAAAAGATTGAGTAGAATTTGAACTATTCGTTCTATATAAATGGACCCTACTACATAGTTCAAAGCTTTTTTGTATCTTGCCCCAAAATTCTCTAATAATTTTTTTAACATTCTTTCAACAGAGCCAATAGGGCCCAGCCTAGTAGTGTTTAATAGTGTACGCTTTAGAATTCAGTACATTACTTATTTATTTTGGTATTGAAAAAATTTAGTACATTAGTTATTTATTTTGGTATTGAAAAAGAAAATATCAAAACTGCAGGCTGTACAAAGTCTAAATTCTCTGCTACAAGTTTATCACACCGTTACACTTGACAGTGATCCTAGTAGCATGGGAGATCCATACGAAGGATTATTTATTCATGTTTTACATCCATTGCAAGAAGATTAAAAATCCTCAACATCATCTAAAAAATATAGGAATAAAATGTATGAATAACAAATAAAGAAAGGAGAAAAAAATAAAAAAGAAAGAAAGGGAATAATGATATTGGTCACAAAGACTCAGAAATGCCATAAAGAATTGTGGCAGCTTAATAAAAAAGAAAAAAAGTTGTGAACAAATTGACGGCGTTGATCAAACATATATTATATCCACTTTAACTTCTTCCAAGAAAACATTTAGAAGAATTTGCCCAAAAAAAACACAAAAAACAAAAGCCAAAAAAAAAAAAAGATCAACATAAACCCATTCATAATGAAAAATCTTAACAAAAATAAAACAAAAGAAAAACCACAATAAATTGTAGAGCTAAGGATGTAGACATACACCATGCATAACCATAATATAACCACATTTTATCCTTCTCTATACGTATATCATTGACCAAAAAAAGTCCTCATAAACTTAATTAGTCAAACTGATTTACTAACTAATTAAGCCCGGCGCTTGATCAAGGCTCTAAGGGTGTTTTTCATCACCACCGTGAACTCCGTCTTGCCTGAGAAATCCATCTCACTGCCGGGCGGGTACGCGCACCACTCGAACTCCTGCACCATCCTGGCCAGCATAAGGTGGATGTGCGTCGTGGCCATAGTCAGCCCGGGGCAAATCCTCCTCCCCACCCCAAACGGCAACATTCTCGTGTCGTTTCCACCCTCATGATCTCCACCCAAAAACCGGTTCGGGTCAAACCTCTCTGGATCGGGCCACAACTTCGGGTCATCGGAAATTCCCGACAAGAATATATCCACGTTGGCATCCACGGGAATGTCGTACCCCGCCAACGTCGTCGTTTCGGTGACAGCATGAGTGAGAGAAAACGGCGTTGGAGGGTGTTTTCGTAAAAGCTCCTTCACGACGGCCTCCAAGTAAGGCATTTTCACGACGTCCTTCTCGTCGACCTTCCTCGATCCGACGAAGTTTTTGATCTCCTCGTAGAGCTTCCTCTGAACCTCGGGGTTCGCGATCAGCTGAGCGATCCCCCACTCCACGGCGGTGCCGGTGGTGTCCGTACCGCCGTTGAGAAACTCCGAGCAGAGAGTAACCAGCTCGTCCTTGGTGGGAACCGAATTTCGGCCTTCGATTTTCAAGTCGAAAAGCGTGTCAAGGTATGAAAACGACGTCGCTGCCTTGTCGGAACCGCGATTCTCCAAAGCTCTTTTACGTTGTTGAATAAAAGCGTAAATGAAATCCACTTGCTCTTTCCTTACTTCCAATGCCTTCTTCCATTGCTTCGAGAAAAAGGGACTTAGGATCGGCAAAAAGTCGTCTATCCTCGGGTCGAGTGTGATCAAAACCTTTTTCATTAATTGATCCATCTTCTCGACAGTCTCCTCGTCCATTTCGATGCCGAAACACATCGTGACGAGGATGTCGAAGACGGCGAATCTCGCGTTCTTCAGCACCCAAACGACGCCGGCGTTGGCCTTGGCCTCGGACCAAAGCTTGTCGATGAACTTGTCCATTGCTCTCTCTCTAACGCCTCTGAATTCCTTGAGCCGGGTCGAGCTGAGCATGTTCTGGACCATGTTGCGGCGCAGGGATCGCCACACGGGGCCGTAGACCGAGGCGTTTACGGTGAACTTGTTGCAGCTGAAGATGTTCCGGGTCGGATTCTCTCTCGGGCGGGACGCAAAGATCGCGCCCTTCCCGACTAGGGCCTCGTGGACGAGCTTTGCGTCGGAGAGGAAGATGAGGGTGCGTGACCCCATCTTGAGGGTGAAGATGGGGCCGTAATTTTCTCGGAGGTCTCGGACGTATTCGAAGAAGGGTTTGCCTGACCGGACAACTTGAAAGAGGTTTCCGACGACTGGCCATCCCGGTGGGCCCGGCGGGAGGTTGAGCCGCTTTGATTTAGGCTTGCGGGTGAAGAGAAAGATTAGAATGGGGATAAGAAAGGCTAAAAGGGTATAGTAGGAGGAGAGGGAAGCCATAGGAGAGGGACGACAGAATGAGAGAAAAAGAGAGTTAAAAGTTCGAGGAAAAGCTCTAGTGGTGAGTTACAATTATGGAGAAAGTAAGAAGTGACGAAGGAGGGTATTAAAATGGGAACCTGGCTTGAATTTACTGGTGGGCTTATTAATTGAAATCTGTTAGTGAGAGGGGGGTTCTACCAAAAATTTGCAGAGGTGGGTGTGTACAGTGTACGTAAGGCGTTATGGATGATGTGATATAATGTCCATCCTTCACTTTGATCAATGGTGGGCCTTGCCCAAGGTCTACACATTGATCGATAGTTAGGTAATTAGAGGAGAATTTTTGTTAGATTTAGGAGGGGAAAAACTATTGGTACGACGCAATTCTGTAATTAATCATGAGATTTTATCAATTTCCGTCATTTGATTTGTTATAGATTTTCAATCTTTTGACGTTAGTAGGACACCTGAATTGACAAGTAAAATTATGTACTGATAGAAGAATTTTTCACACCACATAACTTTCCGCCAATTGTCCATTTTTTTATTATTTGATCAGGGAATTAATTTTTTTACTTCAGGACAAGTAATATTGATCTTCGGCTAAAAATATGCTTAAAAATATTAAGTTGTGAATATGATGATTATTTATCAGTCAACATGAGTCTTATTGAAGAATCCATGTTCAGGTCCTAAGCCGGAATTTTAAATGAGACATTTTCAAAAATATATATTTTCAATAAGCAAAACAACCCACTAAATCTGATAAAGAAGAATAAAGTTAAAAGGCAATAATCAACAAGTAAATAGAAATAAGTAAGAAAGAGATAACCTAGAAACTTTAGAAAAGAATGGAAAGAGGGATGTAGTGGAAAAGACTTTTGTTGCGAGAAAGAGGAAAGCCATTGTGCAAATGCAAAAAGAAGAAAGAAAGGCGAGTTTTTAAAAATAATAAGAGTGGTCACAATTTTTTTTTCATGTTTTGTAGGAAAAGAAAACTGCACTTTTTTTTAATTGACGCTTCTGATTCTTTAAAAAAACTATCCTTTTTTTTTTATAATAATCGCTCCAATATTGAGTAAGGTGATTTAGTATCCCTATATTTAGGACTCATTTTAAATTCAAAAAGAAAAATTAAGAGTCATTTGAACCGTGGGTGACTTCCAAACATAAATTAGTTGGCTTCTCTTTTTTCTTTTTTTTTTTTTTTTTTTTTTTTTTGACGTTTCAGATTTTCTATTAAAAAAATATCATTATTATTATTTTTTTAATCTTTGTCTTATTACTTTTTGTTAATGAGGGAAGTGGTTTAGTATCCTTATATTTAAGGGTTATTAGATCATGGTGGCCTCCAAAACATAAATTAGTTGGCCATGCCTTATGTTCAAGCCGGTACTGTCCATGTTGATCAACGGCTAAAGATATTACTCACAATATAGTGGTTATAGCTCTCACATGGTAATGGTTAAGCAATTAGTTGAAGCTCGGAACTTGCAGAAATGACGGCTGAAAAATTAGGACAAGAGAAAAAGGGCAAAGTGGGGGTTGCCGAATGCCAAATACCAAACAGTTGCATATCTTTAATGTTGCATGAGCAACTACCTGCCTTAGCTGCCTAAACTTTAAATGAGCATGGCAGCATGAATAATGAGAGTGGAAGTGAAATTCATGCCTGGATTTGTAAAGGGTGAAAAAACCGCAACTGGCACCTAGGAATTTTGGCGTGGCTCACGCTTCGAAGTCTACAAAGTTAAATCCTTTCAAAAAAAAAGTCTACAAAGTTATAAAAAAAAAAAGGACAGAGAAATCAGTAAATGGCTCTTTTTTTTTTTTTTTGAAGTATGAATGTTATTCACCAGTAGCGTATAGGAAACTATACTTGATAGCAGGAGTGAAAAATGCGTGCCATTACATATTATTGTTGTTATGTAATTGTAGTTTTGGATGTACTTATTTGTTTTCTGCCATTTTTTGGGCTCTTGGTAAGGGGAAAAAGAGGAAGAATTAGTTTAATTATCTTCTAAGCCCTAGCTAAACCCTAGACTGTGATGTGATTCGAGACCTTTACAACACTCAAACCCTCCAGTAAAATTTGTGAGATTTAGCATTACCTAGCTATAACATTATTAATTAGTTAATGTTGTTTAGCTAGGTATAAGTGCTAAATCTGACGATTAGGAGAAAATATTATTGTTACATCTTATTCTTTATCAAAAGTTCTGATCATGAATAAATGTGAACGGCATGGCCATTTATTGCGTCTCAGTTGGAAGGGTTTAACTGTACGTTGTTTTCAGTGGGTATGCTAGTTGCCTTGGAATATTGAAGTAATATTACCAGGTTTGTTAAGCGTTGAGCTCCTATTAAATTCTAGCAATTTATTGCTTTGCTACTTCTGTACATCTGTACAGTACACGTGTTTGTATGTTGGTGATGTGTCTCTAGCTCTTTTCTACTTCCACACACACTATTTCTATTCCAAATTTTGCTGATCTCGTATAATATTAATCTGCACACAAATTTCTATCCCAAACTTTTTTCAAATTAAGTATTTTTTTACTGGCTAGAAGTCCAAATTAATTGTCCTTGTGCACACTAATTACGAGAGGATTTGTATTGGCTTTGGATTTCCTTTTCTTTTTTTTTTTTTTTGAAGGGCTTTGGGCATATTTACATTCCAATTGTGGACTCTTACATTTTTCATTTTGGAAATTCACATAAATACTATTTTTTAAAAACTCAATTTCTATTTGTGTCACAAAATGTAAAAAGTTCTTATACCACAAATTGAGTTAAGGTATTTTTAAGTCTATATGTCTTGCCAAGACATTTCCCCTATGTCACGGCCCGGAGTACGGGAGGTGACGTGGTGGTTTAATTAAGTTAATTAAATAAAGATTTAGTTAAAAAGAGGGTTTTAGATTTAAATTTATGATTAAAAGTGATAATTTTAAAACCGTTTAAATGAAAGAAATTAAGGAAATAAAATGAATCATCATAATAATTAAGCAAATAATAAGAATATTAAAATAGATAAGTATGGGGTGGAACGCGTATGGGTCCCACTAGCCCACATATTGTGCACACACATATGGTACTGACAATATTACAACACAACCACAGTCCAAAGCAAAAGAATAAGTTAAGAACCTTACATGCCTTGAATTGTATCTTAACCTACCCAATCTTCTACTGATAGTAAGTTCGGTCAGTGGACTCTTCTCCAATCCTAAGCTGATGTCCACCTAGGGTTAAGATTTTAAAACAAATAAAAATGTGAGCGAAAGGCTCAGTAGGACTATATTTGAAAATTATTCAATTTTAAAAGAAATTTCGTGAATCAAATAAACATAAAGAAAATGAGCTGGAACAATCAAACAAATAAATAATTAAATGTGAAATTTAATAAAATATAACCTTCATAAAATAATTCAAACAAGTCAACCAGAAAGAATACCGTTTTCCTTCTCTGGGCAAACCATATGTAATTCACC